>BQNB010133195.1:4984-18505 GCA_026074375.1 Tanacetum coccineum
CCTCTAAACATCAAAACTCGAATGATGTATAATTGGATCATGAGGAGAAAACTTGACCTAGGGAAAACTCGAAGAACAACTTTTGGAACCACTGCAATAATAGACACAGGAGCATCAGCATGTTGCATAAACAAGAAAGTTATTCCAAAAGAAGCATTGAAGCCACTAACTCAGACTGTCGTCTTCAATGGTTTAAATTCAAGTCAATAGGCTACTCATAAAATAAAGCAAGGCTATTTACTAATTGAGGAAAGCAAATTCAAGATACCTCTCATATATTCTTTTGATATGAGAGACAGTAATGGTATCGAAATGCTGATAGGAGCCAACTTCTTAAGATCCATGAAAGGAGGAATTCGAATAGAAGGAGATGAAATAACCATCTACAAAAAGGTCACTAAAATCAAGACTTCAAACCAAATTGAAATTGCAGAAATTGCAGATTAGAAGCAGTGAATAAGAAATTCCTAGAAAATATGAATCCATTTATTTAACCAAGAAGAATATGACATTCCAAGAACAATTCAATCAGTCATTATAGGTTGAAACAACAGGGATACATTGGAGAAGAACCCCTCAAGCACTGGAAAAAGAATGGTGAGCTTTGTAAACTGGATATAATTAATCCAGATATTATAATAGAAGATAGACCATTAAAGCATGTAACACCAGCAATGGAAGACCTATTCAAAAAACATGTCGATAGTCTTCTCAAAATTGGTGCTATCCGTCCAAGTAAAAGTAGGCATAGAACAGCGATGATCGAAACGCAGGAACAACAATGATCCTGAAACAAGGAAGCGAATAAAGAAAAGAGAGTATGGTATTCAACTACAAATCCTTGAATGACAACACATATAATGGACCAGTACTCTCTACCAGGAATAAATGATCATCAAGAGAATAGGAGGTGCAAAGATATTCTTAAAGTTTGACCTAAATCAGATCCCATCAGTTGCTATGATAAAGAATCAATCCCATGAATGCATTCTTAGTTTTCCAGAGCACTATGAATGGCCGGTTTATGCCCATTTGGTCCTGAAAAACGCACGCAGCAGTATTCAAAGGAAGATGGCTAAATTCTCAAAGGAACCAAACATTCATCGCATGTATATAAATGATATCTGATTTCTCAAAGATAAAAAGATCATGCAAACATTTGAAAGAATGTTAAAGATCATGTGAAATAACGGTCAGGTCAAATCTCCAACAAAAATGAAGATACAGTCTGCAACAATAGATTTCTTGGAGCAGTCATTGAGAAGAACAATAAGCTCAACCCCACCCAAATATGAAAATTCAATAAAAAAAGATTGTAAACTTCAATGAGAAGAGCTAAGACAAGAAAGGTATTAAGGTCATTCTTAGATCCTTAATTATTCCCCTCGAAATCATATCCCAAAGCTTGGTGATACTCTAAAGCCCACGTTTACGAAAAACAAATGCACATGAGATAAAAGGCTGAACCCACACTATGAATAATTCAGAAAAATCAAATAACAATTCAAAACTCCGGACCTGGAAATACCACAAGAAAATAGCTTACATCATCTGAAACAGATGGATTATGAAGGATGGTAGAAGCGTCAAATGGAAAAAGTGCAAAGAGATCCCAAGAGTTCAGAAAGAATTTGTGCATATGCAAGTGGCAAATTCTCAACAACTCAATCCACAATTGATGCCGAAATCAATGCATGCATTAACACCTTGGAGAAATTAAAGATTTACTACCTTGACAAACAAGAAGTCACTCTAAGAACAGATTGTCAAGCCATCATTAGTTTTTACAACAAAACTAATAGCAATAAATCCTCAAGGGTTAGATGGATCAAGTTTGCAGATGCAGTCACAGGAACAGGCGTCAAAATTAACATAGAACACATAGAAGGGAAACATAACACCCTTGCTGATTCTCTCTCAAGACTTGTTAACCTTTGTTTTGCAGAATGCACAGGAGAAATGAAGGAATTAGCAGCAGCAGCTCTTTACTCAGTGGAGGAAGTTCTACAGTCCCCCAATGCCTTTCAGAAGAATATGAAGACTACCTGCGAAGAAGTCATGAAGATTTCCAACCACTTCCTAGAATCTTCACAAAAACTATCTTCACACCTGAAGAACCAGGAGCACTGTACAAACGCTACCAGCTCAAGGCTAATCAAACACCAATCAGAATGGATAAATCTGATGCATGGAGATCAGTTGCCCAAGACCTTGAACTTTCAGCAGCAAAAGAAGCAGTTAAAGCCATGCGACACCTACAGGCAATCATACAATGCAAAGCCCAGATATGCTTTGGAAAATCAACCAAAGACAACCACTGGTCAGATCAACGAGAAGATGTTCGAGTTCAAAATAAAGAAGCCAGAAGAATCCTCATCGAACTGGAAGCCCTGGCACAAAGATTGGGAAGAAATAACATCTAACCAATCGGAAAATGACGCAATCAAAGACAATGGCAAGTATCGTTACAACAGGAAAGGATTTCTAGAAGATGACGAAGGCAATGACGATTCGATTTTAATTGTGGACCCAGGATGGGATGATTATAGTCTACAAGCGTTAAAATCGAATCGTCCCGTTCCACTTTGTCCAGAAGCTCGAAGGGCCCGCATGTAACAAAAGTCTATAAAAACGTGCTACAAAAGTCCGTAAAAGATAAGCCGCCAGCCCCACCTATGTTTAATTATAAAAGCCGCCGGTCCCACTATGTTTAATTATTATTGTATCAAATAATGGCTAGGGAATATGCCATGGTTTATTCCCTAGAATATGCCAGATGCCAAAGCATATGCTTTATGCCAAAGGCATATCCTCTTATTGTATAGCCTATAAAAGGCAGTTGTAATCGTTTGTGAATATCATCGAAAACCACCACCACTACTACTACCACCACCACCCTTGTAACATCAAGCTTCCGCAGTATTTTTAATATAAAGGTGTGTTTTAAGTAACTTGTAATTTAAAGTTTTAGTTTTTGAGCTTTAATACAAGATAAAAATTCCTGGCAACGTAATTTTCATCTTGGTATCAGAGCTTTGAATCAAAACGTTCTTAGCTCTATGGAAGGCTAAACCCTTCAAGTATATTCAGGAAAAGCAGTAAAGGTATTATTTTATCAATAATTCGTATTTCTACGGTAACATTTCTATTAAAAATTTCATAAAACCACTTGTTTTTTGGTAAAAGACAGCGCAATTGCTTCTTTAAAAAAGTACCGTAAGAGACGAGAAAAAGTTTGAAGTTAACCGTTTGGTGAATCTAAAACAAGTTTGTAAATCTATCCTTTGAAGTTTTTAATGTTATGTCCGAGCGCTTTGAGCAAGAAATACAGTATTGGTACGATAATTCACGAACTGTAGATCCTGAATATATCATTTTTAACGAAACAAGTCCGACTATTTGAGGATTTGAAATGGTCATGCATACTTTACAACTCTTTGGTTTATAACATTCATACATATGTTTTTATGACTATTTGGGGATTGAAATGGTCATGAAGACTTTATAACTCTTTGATTTATAAGATTCATACATACATTTTAGGGAACATACAAGGATTGAAACAGTCATACATACTTTACAAAACTTTGGTTCAACATTATACTTAAAAACAAAACCTATGAACTCACAACTTTATGATTGACACATTTTTAAAAGGAAATATGAAGTTCGGATTATATTATCCTTACTTTCGGTAACTTTCTAAAAATAGAAACTTTATGGAAAACGATGTGATATTGTTAGTGCGTCAAAGTGAAATGTTTTGCGTCGCAATTGGAGATTGTAGTATATAATTGTATATACGTAATAGTGATATATATAGATACAAGTAATGCATTATATGAGTTATTATACTTTTAGTCACGTACCGTAATATATGTATTATATAGGTCGCAGTTAAGACGTGAGGTTATTTGCGCTTGTTGATTTGATTGAATTGGAATCTTTGTTTAAGGTGAGTTCATAGCCTCGCATTTAAATCTTTTGATTGTTTTAAAACCCACGAGGGGGATACATGTTTGTTTTATAAAATCGAACACATATGATTTTATGGTATGTTGGACCCGATTATGATATTGTTTCCGCATAAGTAACTATTGTCGAAGTCCCTTATTTCATGAATCGTTAATAGCCTTGCGAGGTGAACGCTAATGCATTAAATAGATCTATTGGGTTTGACAACCCTGTCCGGGGTATGAATCCTTGTGAACACCTTGTCAAACGGACGTTTTGTTATTAGAAGTAGTAGGTATATGACAATAATACCTTGTTCTGGGGCAAATTGGCATATGAAATGATATGTGCTTGTTAACGTTCGTTGCAATGTTTTCCCGAGAATGAATTATGTGTTCAAAGATTAATTCTTATGGATTGTTTTAAACTCTTTGAATTTCACTCAACAATTTTGTTGACATTTTAAACATGTTTTATCCCAGGTAACCAAGGATGAAGGCAACGATGGCGTGGAGGTGTCGTGCGTGTGATGTTTTTGGTGAAAGACTACTTGTGTGTTCCTTGTCTTTCAAAAACAATGTCTTAATGTGTTTTAAAAAAATGTCTTTAATTTGAAATAATAGTTTTTCAAATGATGTAATGGTTATGGTTGTGATTATGTAGGGACCTTTACGCATTTTAACACTGATTAATAATGGAACACATGTTTTTTAAATGTCTCATTTGGGTCATTTTCTATTATCTTGGTGAATGGTGCTATTTAGTAAAATCCAATTGCTAATTTTGTTGCATAATCCAATGTACATTGGTTGGGGGTGTTACAGAGTGGTATTAAGAGCCAAAGGTTATAGAGAACTAGGTCGAGTCTTTTTGAAAACCTAAACTATAACGCTTCTACACGTACGCCGAGACTCCTCGTTGCCATCGATTACATATAGAAATAAAAGGTATATTTATTAATTGTTATGTATAGGTATATTTACGTATGTGTTTTATGTATAAATGGTTAAGTATGGATGTACTTATGCATGTGTTGGATGCATAAAGTGTTATGTATTGGTACATTTATGCACGTATTGTATGCATAGAATGTCATGTGATTATATGATAACTATTATTATATATGTTTGAAATATAATTGAGGTATATACTGAACGAGAATGTCATGAATCATGAATTTTTATTTGTTTCTCTTTTATGCGAGCCTTTATTTTGATAATAGTGTTCCAATAAGAATAAGAAGTGATACGCTATTAAGTAAGTTTTATATGATATTTTCTAGATTATCATGGTAAACGTAATTCCTCCCGATCATGTGGATGATATACCCGTTGTTAAGCCGAATCAACATGATGTTGTCTCTGTTGTTCCCGAGCCTGTCTTAGAGGATGTAGACGAGGACCCAGAAGAAGAAGAATTTGAGGAAGAAGAAGAACCCCAAGAAGAAGAAGATGATATGGAAGTCGATATCCAGGAAGATAAGAATGAGCCAGAGTTGACATATCCTTATAAAGAGGTAGATCCTCTTAACCCTCCGCCACCTGCTTCTGAGTCAGAGCCTGAGGATGTGATTGAGGTTGAGAACATGATTGAGTACAAGGATGAGACTGTTCCTTCTAGTGTCCATGATGTACGTGAATAGTCTACTGCTCATTTTCTTTGAGAGGACAGTGATGGTCTATTGCCTAGTCTTATAAGGAGAGACATTAACTCTCTTTTTGTTCGGATGGCTTCTCTTCCAAGACGACTATGTGGTCGCAAGACAATGCATGCATTGGTTGAGAAGAAAGGAAAAGCAAAGGACGAGTATTATGGTAAGTTGATTTTGGATTTGGGTAATGAAATGCGTTCTAGTGTGGAGCAAGGAACGGTTGCAATGGAAAAGTTGGTTGAAAAGCTTGGTAATGCTAAAGAAAAGGTTGAGTGTAAGAAGTTAAAGAAGGAATTTTAAGAAGCAAGGTTTAGCAACACATTCCTTTGTATGCAGAATGAACGAGTCAAGAGAGATCTCTATTGGACTAAAGTTCGAGCTCATGAATTCTATCAAGAGATGATTCGTAGGGGATTTGTGTTTGAAGAAAGACTGAATGAACCTATCGATGTTTCGATTGAAGATGAGAAAAGTCCTTCATCTGAGCCGCGAGGATCTCCTCGTGATGCTTAGTAGTTTGATTTCAATTGTAGTATCTTTATTATATAATCACTAAACTAAATCCTCAGTTAGTAGACTTGATGCTAATGGTTGTAACGATTTGTATCATTTCATGAAACAATGCAACTATGTATTAACTCTTTTGTGATGAAAAATGAATGACTATCTTTTGATTACTACTTGATGTTATGTGACTGTTGTTGTGATTGATTTGTCATTGTACCATGTTACAAGTATATCATGTTATGAATGCTTATCAGATTGTTTTCAGTGTGACGTGACAGAACTATGAGATAAAATGAATAAAAGAATGAAATAAAAAGACTTAAAACGCAAAAGAAGAATTCTTCAAATGATGGAAGATTTTGAAGATTTTAGAAGATCTCCTTAAGAAGATAAAGATAACAGAAGATAAAGCTTAATGTTTAAAAGATATTCTTTGTTCTTATCCTTTGTAAACCTAGATGATCTCTAATATATAAAGAGATCATTAGGCGTGTAGTTTAAGTGTGCACAAAAAATGTAGTCGACTAAAGGTGTGTGTGTTCTAGGCGTGTGATTCATTGTAAACACCTAGAATGAGTGTTGTAGCCTCAAGATCAATATTTCATTGATCCTGTAACTAGTTAGAGTATCTATTCTAGAATTGATCATCTAGAATTAGGGCGAATAGTGAATAATATGACTGAAAAACCTTGTCAAAATAACTGTGTTCATTATGCCATTTCCGCTATGCATTCTTTCATGTTCATTGTTATTTTTCCTAGATATAGATCTAAACAATTTGAGCTTAAACGATCATTAGGTTTCCACAATTGGTATTAGAGCCTCGTGGCTCTTGATGTCTAGGATCTACAAGGTTTTTCTGGTTTTCGGTATCAAGGCGAATTCGGTAATATTAGTATTTCAAACCCTAATTTGGTAAAAGCAGAATCTGTGTAATTCGCTATGAAGAACAGTTTCTTTATTCATCACCTGTACAACAATAACATGCTGGTGCATCTGTTTTTAACAAACTTGAGTTTTTGGTTGTCAAGATTGAAGGAAGTTCAAGGTTTGTTTGGTCTTTACTGTATTAACGATCATCAAAGCAGGTAAGTTTTTCTGTTTAAGCTATTAGAATCAACAACAACAGCTTAGTTGGCGTTACTGTTTGGTTTTCTATTTAGAGGGTTATTCAAAACAGAATGGTCGAATGGTCGAATGTTGTTGTCTTATAAGAAAAGTTCCTGATAATGAATGTTATTGTTTGATTTGTGATCTGATTAATGTGCGCTAAGGGCATTGATAATGAAGAGTCATGATTAGGTACACGATCACTAAGTGGAAAGTCGATTGGATTTTGTTTTTGGTTTGCTGTTTGCGTGAGACTTTTGTAGTGGTTGTATTTATATGTTACTTATGTTTACAACATTCGTTTATTGGTTACTGTGATGGCTTATAATCGTTTGGAAGCTACTGTCCATGGAAGGAAGAAATAATTATTGGTGGATCATGGTTATTTGAATCGTAAACAACATATTAAATGGTTCATGTGAATGAATGGATGTGAATGGTTAATGGGTAATGTTCTTGGTTCGTCTATTCTGAATGGATTTGCTTGAGGGCTGAGTAAATTAATAGACTACGTTGCTGTTGGGGTCGCATGTAACATTAGTACTACCATACTGAGTTTTTAGTACTCTCAAGTTTATGATACTACTATTTGAATACATGCTATTTATATACATTAAAACTGCTCGTGATATTAGTGTTGTTCGATTATGTTAGTACTATTTGGATTCGGGACAGTTTACCGACACTAATAAGTGTCACTAAAAGCTAAGGAGGAAGGAGAATAAAGATTAGTGACACATTAGTGACAAAATAGCGACAGTTAAAAGTGTCACAAATAGTATGGGAGGAAGTAGTATTCAAATTAGTGACACTTTAGCAACAATTTAGTAATAGATAATTTGTCACTAACAGAATGGGAGGAAGGAGAACACAGATTAGCAACGGATTAGTGACAAAAAAAGTGTCACTAAGTTAGTACTGCTCGTTGTGTGTTACTACTGCTGGCGTTTAAAATAGTTGGTATGTTTGTGATATTACTACTGTTTGGGTTACTCATTATTGCTGCTAAGGTATTATTTCTACTAATATTAATATTGTCAACGATTGATTTTTGAAGAACAGTAGTAACAAAATAAGTTTGTATTGCTAGCTTTGAAAAGCAAATTGGTTAATACTTCTTAGGCTTAATGGGATTAATACTGCTAGTGTTGTATGTAACACCCCCATTTTTTACATATAGCAGCGGAAGCTAATCTGGGGTATTACTTCAAGGTACAACAATCATAATCATAGAAAACGAATCAAAAAGAGTCATTTATGAAAATAAGTTATCATTCATTATTTTTTTATAGTTTTTTACAAACGAAAGGAGGTTCCCAAAATCTCTATGCAAAAAAATTTTGACCATGTGATAAACGGTTTTTCCTTCTTCATGTTCCTTCGCCACTCGTGCATGAGTTACCTGAGGTATTAAAAACTATCGCTTAAAAAAAAGTCAACACAAAGGTTTGAGTGTATCCATAGGGTTAAGTGAATTAATTTTGATGCAAATGCGATATTTAGGTTACATTGATTTACAACCCCAAAGTATTTGATACATATTTATTATTTTGCCATTAGCTGATGGGAATTCGGCATTCCCTTGGAGTATGGTGATACGTTATAGCCCTTGCGGGTACCTATGCCAAAATACCCGCGTGATTTCTAATGATGTGCAATTGGTTACACGTAATTGGGTAAACCAACAGGGAGTCCAACCCAAATAGATATATTCACATCATTCGCGCTTACTACGGAGAGTAATTAACGGTTCATGATTATGAGGACTTAAAGGCAAAGCAGTTACTTAGGCAATAGTAAATTGAAATAGCATACAGAAATAATTGCATTCATGTTTATAGCATGTATCCCCCTCGCGGGTTTATAAAAAGATTGAAATGCGAGGCTATGAACTCACCTGAATAGTTATAGGGAAATTGATAGCAATGTATATGAAATGAATAGTAACGGCTTCGTCACGGGCAACCTGGGGTAATATATGTTAAGTCTTAGTTTGATTGAATATGTAAGATTTTACATCGATGTCGGTTTTGATATTAAAATTATCATAACACCGTTCGAGCCATCATAATTCAAAAGTCATTCAGTAAACGTTTGAGGAGCTAGGGCACTTTAAATCGTAAACCCAACAACTCAGTCAGAACTAAATACCAAGATGAAACTCCTTAATATGAAGCTCCCTAGTATTGTGGTATGATATGAATTCGGGACATGATTTTTGGAAGCACATCGATGATGAATGATATAATAGTTATAACATAAGCAGTTTTAAGCATTTTATTCAATATCTGGAAATGTTAAGCACGTCAAGCGTTAATTAAAGTTATGTCTTGTAATGTTTTGGAATTGTGTTTCTTATAACTTTTTCAAATGTTACATTTTAGACCCTTAAGTTTGAAAAGTGGCAGAATATACCCTTGGAGTTTGCACTTTTATGACTTTGGTCCCTCAAGTTTAAAAGATATACCAAGTAAACCTTGTACTTTAAAAAGTGACATAATAGACCCCTGTAGTTATAACTTTGACAAAATGACACTTTTAGTCCTTTTAGTTATAAGTTTCTAAAAATTACGATATATACCCCTTGCATGGATTATAATTACAAAACATGTCCAAATTGCCATGCAAGCTTATTTTAACATTTCAATAGACATTTATAAGTTATAATAAACTAAAATATGAAGATTTAACACAACGCAAGTTTAAATTAACGATTCGTTAAGCTAGGAAGTAAAACGGGTCATATTAGGGTTTTAAAATGAAAACGCGCGGGTTTTAAGCTCAAATTCTTTCATGACTTATCAAAGCAAGGCCATATGAACATTATAAAGGTATGAATACAGAATATAAGCTTAGAGAACCTGGTCTTGAGCTTATAGCTTAGAAACGGGTCGGAATCGGGACTTTTAGCTTCGTACGCCTAGAATAACGACTCCCGGGCTTCGTTTCTTGGTTTCTTTTGCTTCCTTTCTATACTTGAGCCTTCTTAAGACCACTTAGGATCTATTAGAGCAAAGTATTGCTTCTATGTAAGGGTTATAGAGGAGGAAGTGGGGGATGAAGAAAAATGAAGTGTTATGGTTCCTATTTATAGGTGAAATGATCTTGGTGACCAAGGTAAGCTTATGATCTGAGTTAGGACATGTGTAAGGGCTAGAGGGTGATGAGGAGGGTCTATAGGATGTGTTGGTTAAGCTAGAAACTAGCTTGGATGAGGTGTTTACCCCATTGCATGCCGCGGCTAAACAAGAAGAAAAAGGAAGGCCATGTGCCATTTTTAAACTATATAAGGTAAAGATATTTGTGTGAGGTGCTTGTAAGCTGCTTAGGAATGAAGTAGCTTAGTCATGGAGGTGCTTGGTTGCAAAAATATTGGTGAAAATGGATCAAAATGAAAGAAAGGTGTATACGGGTACATTTAGGGCTCATTAGGGTTCGGATTGAGTTTTCTAGCTTGTAATTCGTGTACATTTGATTAATAATGTTAGGTTACTGATCCTAAGACTTATATTAAGGATTATAATCAAAAGTTAATAGGTGGTTTGGGTTAAAATGGGTAGAAAATGAGTAAACGGGTCAAAGTTACAATTAGGGCACAATTAGGGTTTTCTAGCTTTGTTTCTTGTACATTGTTGTTAATATGGTGAAATG
Source organism: Tanacetum coccineum (assembly GCA_026074375.1). Taxonomy (NCBI): domain Eukaryota; kingdom Viridiplantae; phylum Streptophyta; class Magnoliopsida; order Asterales; family Asteraceae; genus Tanacetum; species Tanacetum coccineum. The sequence continues at coordinate 15,858 of BQNB010133195.1, forward strand.
ATGATGGAAAGTGATTGAGAATGTTGTAATTTATGTTATTACAACTTATTTAAGTATTGGTTTAGGTTTATAATGGATAAAAACGAAGAAACGAGTCATGGTTCAGAAACTAGCTCGGTTTTAGGGTTTAGGGTTTTAAATTAGGGTTTTGAGTGCAAAAAGATGTATGAAAGCTTATGAATAGAATAATTAGGGTTTACACATTGTATATTGAGTGTAGTAGCTTATACACAAGTGATTGGGGGGGGGAAAGGGGTTTGGCAGAAATTGAATGAAAAACGGAGGTAAAACGGCTATTTTAGAGATCATGCTTAATGACTTGTACACTGAGCTTTTAATGACTTGTACTTTGATTTGAAGAGATTTTATATTTCAAATGAGATGTTATATTACTTGTACATATGCTTTAGTAGCTTGTTCATTCACTTTAGATGTTAATCCTTCATGGAATTAGGGTTTAAAGGCATATGATAACGGTTTAAAGCCCGTTTTGATATAACGTTGCGAATGGTACATTATAGGAATAATGTACTTTGTAATAATGATATTATGATATTGACTTGATATATTATGATGATTGCTTGACATATATGAAGATAGGATTGCCATAGATAGGTTGTCTGAGCCCGTTAACTTTAGTTATGCAAGAAATGTTGCACATTGAGATATTGGCAAAGTAAGTAATGTAATAAAGCGAAATTTTTTCCTAAAATAGGTGAGTTCATATATAACTGATAGATTGTACATCATCTAACTTAATAGATGGATATTTACATTTATGAAAATTGTGGGTTGTTATAGTCCCCCATCCTTACAGAAATCTCGTCCTGAGATTTGATTTGATGTTGAAGTGATGATTGAAAACAGATGAGGATATTTGGCACGAATTTCGTCTTCACGTTCCCATGTAAATTCTGGTCCTCTTTTAGAGTTCCATCACACTTTAACTATAGGAATACGACTTTTCTTTAATTTTCTTGATTTCACGATCCATTACTTCCATTGGTTCTTCTATAAAGTTGAGTTTGTTGTCAAGTTGAAGTTCTTTCATTGGAATAATAAGAGATTCATCGGATAAGCACTTCTTGAGATTAGAAACGTGGAAAGTATTGTGGATACTACTAAGCTCTTCAGGAAGCTCTAGTTTGTATGCCACTGGGCCAATTCGTTCAAGAGGTGATTCTTTCAACATGACACGATCGCCAACTTGAAATTCTAAAGGCTTTCGCCTTACATTGGCGTAACTTCTTTGTCGATCTCTTGCAGTTTGCAAGCGTTGACGAATTTGTATGATCTTTTCAGTGGTTTCTTGAATTATTTCTGGTCCTGTGAGTTGAGAATCTCCAACTTCAGTCCAGCAAACAGGTGATCTACACTTTCGTCCATAAAGTGCTTCAAACGGTGCTGCCTTGATACTGACATGATAACTGTTGTTGTACGAAAATTCTACCAATGGTAAATGTTTATCCCATCCTTTTCCGAAATCTATGACACAAGCTCGTAGCATGTCTTCGAGTGTTTGGATGGTTCTTTCACTTTGTCTATCGGTTTCAGGGTGATATGTTGTACTCATGTCTAATTGAGTACCTAAAGCATTTTGTAATGACTGCCAGAATCTGGATGTGAAATGACTGTCACGATCCGAGATGATAGAGATTGGCACGCCATGTCGAGAGACTATTTCTTTGATGTATAACCTTGTAAGAGTTTCCATACTATCAGTCGCTCGAATGGGAATGAAATGCGCTGATTTGGTAAGACGATCGACAATGACCCAGATGGCATCATGTCCAGTTGAGGTTTTGGGTAGCTTTGTGACGAAATCCATTGTTATCCTTTCCCATTTCCACATAGGAATTTCCGGTTGTACCAATAAGCCGGATGGCTTTTGACATTCTGCTTTAACTCTAGAACATGTCAAACACTTGCTAACATATTCTGCGATGATTGCCTTCATGTTAGGCCACCAATAGAGTTTCTTTATATCATGGTACATCTTATCAGAACCCGGGTGAATAGAATATTTGGATTTATGAGACTCGTGCATGATTAAGTCTCTTAAACCGCCAAAAAGTGGTAACCAGCTTCGGTTTTTGATACAACGAGTTCCATCAGGACGAATTTCAAATGATTTGTCCATTCCTCGTAGGTTCTCGTTTTTGACATTTTCTTCTTTGAGGGCTTCATTTTGGGCTTCGAGGATTTGAGATGGTAATTTTGGATGAACGGTTAAGATTAATGCTCGAACTCGAAGGGGTTTGATTCGTTTCTTTCGACTTAAGGCATCTGCTACAACATTTGCCTTTCCGGGATGATAACAAATCTCACAATCATAATCTGCGAGTAGTTCTAACCATCGGCGTTGCCTCATATTCAATTCTTTTTGACGAAGAATATGTTGAAGGCTTTTGTGATCAGTGAAAACTGTACACTTTGTACCGTATAGATAGTGTCTCCAGATTTTAAGAGCGAATATTACTGCTCCTAATTCGAGATCATGAGTGGTATAGTTTTCTTCATGAGGTTTGAGTTGTCGAGATGCATAAGCAATGACTTTTTCTCTTTGCATTAATACAGCTCCTAACCCTTGAAGAGATGCATCACAGTAAACGACAAAATTATCGTTTCCTTTTGGTAATGCTAAGATT
>BQNB010133196.1:0-18505 GCA_026074375.1 Tanacetum coccineum
TTCTAGTCAGTCCACGTTATTGCATACGCAACATCATTAATCACTGTCCTAGCATGTGAGTTCCGCCATGTTAGAGCAGTTCCCATTAGAGTACAAGTGGCAAACTTCACTTGATTCTCCATGATGCAGTTACTTATGCGAAACAGGGTTTCCATCCTCTCGAACCACTGGGTCAAGCTGAGCACTCCTTCTGTACCCTTGAAGAATAAGGGTTGACATTTCATGAAGTCTTGATAGGTGCACTCCCGTATAGTGCGTTCATTCCTTCTCACACCGGTTCCCGAGGTATGGCTATCATCGCCATTTCGGGTCGTAGCGCGTGCTGCCAACACAGCAGTGACACCCTCGTTGATCATGGCCTGAAGTTGGGCACTGGTGACCGAAGTGGTGGTAGTAGGATTTGTGACTGGTGGGGGAGTTGTACCTGGGTTTAACCTCGTGGGCCTTCCTCTTGGTGCCATTTTCTTAAATCACAATAAAACATAATACCCGTTAGATTTCAAAAATCTTAACCATAACCCGATGTATACATAATAAATAAAACGAGATCACGGCACATGGTGAAACATACAACCAACACAAGATCGACATAACATAATACATCCATTCCATATATAATCTGGAAATATACGTGATCTGTTTGGTATATAATGATTCCCTATCGCTAGGTTACAAAATGAAAATCAAGCCGGGAGTTACCCGTAATACTTAGTAGGCTATACAGGATAGCTAATCAAAACAAAATATCTATACAGGATAGCTAACCAAAACGCAAAAGATCTATACAGGATAGCTAACCAAAACAAAAGATCTATACCGCTTGCTAGCTGGGAGTAACCCATAAAACTTAACAGATGGGAATAACCGCATAATAATTATAGATGTACAGTAGCTACATTATAACCCAGTCTAATAATGGTACTGTTGCCTCCTTCTGGTAAGCTCTAGTCTGCAGGATCCTTAGCAGGTCCCTGCTGGTCTCTGAAGCTCGATCATTTGAGTCTTTTAGGCCTCTTCACTATCTTTTGTGTCTCCATAACTGTTCTGTCTCCGTATGGTTGCTTTCAGCAGTCTGTAATCACCGTCTGTCTCTACGTCTGATTCCTGCAACTCAGTGATCTCGGACAAAAACATAATGCTGAGCTATGACAGTTGTTCGTAAAGTGATATGCCCTCAGATTGTGTTGATCGCAAGAATCCATCCGAATGTGCCCAAGTCGGTACGAGAATTATATCTGGCCTACCTCTCCATCAGAAAGGCAGTGCGTCTTTGGAATGACATATCCTGTTAAACATGTTGACGAGTGGCTCTAAGTAGGAGCTCGGTCATACCGTGATCCATCCAGCTGAGAAGATATGATCTCATCCTCCTGGTCTAAACAGTAGTAGCCAACTTATTAAACTCTATGATTGACCCACCTCTTGGGTGGTCGGTGCAATCTCCTGGATGGCTCCTACAAGGGCATCCCCATGTATCCGTAATACCCCCATAGCATAAATCTCTAGATGTCTGCGTCCTGGAGCGGCCATCTTCATATCAGCAAATCCATAAAGGTGCTAGCGGTGGTAGATATCCAACTGCTAGCAGCACCTGCTGCCGAATCTCCCCGACCTCGTATCCAGGAACTAGGAGTAGTACGAAAGGCATCTTATGAAAGCGTAAAATAAATCTCAGTGGCATCTAAGTCTCATGTAATAGAGATGGTAGTGCACTCTCTGTCTAATACCAGCTAGCTCAGGATCACAGAGATCCTCCAACATTGTAGTGCACATTGGGTGGTGGTGATGGTATTAGGTAATGTGAGAGGGTTATATGAGGGAAGTGGTGATGAGTATGGAGAGAGAGGTGATGGTGGTGGAGTAGGTAAGGCTAACAATCTCTCAGCAACTTCCTCGGAGAGGAACGGTGTCGGCGCCTGGGGTCGGATGGACATCCCTAGCGTGACGCGTTAAGCAAGGTATGGGTCTGATCAGCTTAATAAGCAAACAGGCTGGGTCGGCAGGAGCTTAAAGTGATCCTCATCCTCTGCTATCCTTATCATCATCGTCAGTGGCTCCTCATCATCCCTGTCGTCTCCTCTGTCAGCAGGATAGTCAGCTGGATCCTCCTCAGGATCCTCCTCATCATCCTCCTCTGGGTCCTCCTCAGGGTTCGGACTCCGGTATATACCCTGGTGACTGATGAGTAGGTGAGTCAGCAGCAGGCATTGGCTGCTCCTCAGCCGACATACATCTCGTCCACTGTAAGAATATCTCCGGGTAAACAGGCTCGGTACTATTGGTATGTAAATAGGTGATGGTGGTGATGCTCACTGGCTCCTCAGGGCCAGCGCACGTAATATGGAGACGGTAGATCCTGGAAAAATAGGTCCCTCGGCTCTGGTGATTCCTTCGTTAGTATAGGTCCTCATATGGGATGGAGTATCTCAGTATACGTAACTGTAGAATCTCCGAATCCGATCATGCTCGAAACTAAAAAATCATAAGTGACTTATATAAGTATTTTAATATAAGACTATTATCTTAAATACCGTAATTATTATAAACACGTATATCAATTTTGCATGTTATAGCCTAATACCGACTAATGCAACTATTTGTATTTGAATACCCCGTAGATAACCCTTGTGTATCTGCATGTTTGGAAAACGGTTATAGTACAGCAAAAACATTTTGACTGGTTCTATTATAACTTGGCTCTTGTATACCAATCTGTAAAACCCAAAAATGGGTCGCAGCGGAATTAAGGTTACGGGGCGTGTTACTTTAAGATCATTCAGCACAAGATATATATAAGAAGACACTAAGGTCGTTTTAATATTGTTACATTGGATTCAATACATAAGACAATTACAATAGCTTTAGCTTTACTTGTTGTTTTGTTTTATATTACAAAAGATAACATAGATTTCCCAAATACATGAGGCTCATAAATCTTTATTCAGTGCAATCCAAAACATAATCAATGCATCCTTGGCACCTCAGTGCCTATTGTCTCCTGAAGCATTGCTTAAAAACCGTCAACAACAATATTGGTGAATCAATAGGTTTATGTATTTAAATATTATGCTGCGACCTCAAGACTTTCCCGTGATGTTACAACCTTTTGCCAACAATTCAAAAACCAGATTACTATTGCACTAAGCTCATGACACTGAAGCTCAACCTATATTTGCTATTTTAGCAGTTATTTGCCCGTACAGATGTTGTAACCCGCAACATCCAAGTCCGACATGGTCAACGTTCGTTCCCCAGTGATAGGTAATTCACCCAAAAGGGGAGGTTAATCCCACAAATAGATCTATTTTAATTATTCGGCTCAATAATGCATAATTAACAACTACATTAGACAATTGACAGTTCATGATTAGGGCTTAGGCGGGTTCATGCATACTTAGGCTCAAAACATAATCAATATATTTAATTCAACTTGCGTCCAATTTGATAACAAAGCATGTTTCTTTACCCCAAATAATAGTATATCAGTAAAACTGTTAAAAAGTGGGGCTATGAACTCACCTTGAGTACAGTAGTCTCCAAATAACACTGATAAAACGTCACGGGCCAAAAAACGTTTAGATGCAAACCTATTTAATTAAGGTCGATTAAGTTTACTGAGTATTTAATTAATCTAAAATTATTATAATCCTTCCCCTTCCCCCCCCTCACTTATTGTTGTTTCATATCGTACTATAGTTCCGGCTTTCATAATTAAAAGAGGTCTGACATGGACGTTACGAGGAGTTTGGAACTTTAAATCGTAAATCCTACTTTCTCGTCGATTACGCATCCGAAGGAGGCCCTCATTTATGAATTATACCTAGTATTATAGCCTTGATAACACTCTATATTCTATATAGCATAATCACCGATATATCTTTTTAGTAAATTAATTTTATAAAGTGATAACGTGTATAATTATATCTTTTCGTAAAAATGGACATAATTTGGTTACGGTTTATTGCCCGTTGCTCGCAGTTTCTTACGTCAACGTCTTCGTTGTAAGGATGAGATGAACAAAATATTCATTTTCAGATTTTTGTATTTTGCGATGAATAGGTTTTTTACTATTCACAACAGCTTTATACTCGTTTTATTCTTTTTTTTAGCTTAAACTTGTAATCGTAATAACTTATTCGTTTTAATCCCGATTTTAGTGATTCCTTTGAGTACGTCTTTGTTATTAAAAGTTATATCATATTTTAGATGTTTTAAAAATATTAGTTGCTGTAATGAATAGTAACTTTTATAAAAGTAGTTTATATCCGTAAAACTCGTAATTTACGTTATTCTTTTTCGTTATAAATCGGTTTTCTGAGTTTATATCATTTTGGTATACGTCTCGTGACGTTATTAATTTATATGAAGTCATTACCTATCTGCTAAAGTTCGAATTTTAAATCAGCCACTAAGTATTTATGTGTATTACTTGATAAACACCTTGTTTTATGTATTAATTAATTTAGTAATTTTATATAGAAACCTTATATCTTATTTTAAACATATGTGTACTTATAATAAGTCCATGATATCCATTAGTCCTTAAATATTCTTTGTAAACAAGTTTAACAAACTTTTTTTTCCATTACTTTTACTTGTGAAATTTAAGATCCTTACAAAACCCTAGTTTAACCTAAACTTGTTTATATCTTTATACATATGGTTAACATACTTTACTTTCATTTTTTCCTCATGATATATATTTATCCATATGACATAAGAATAGTGAATAAATTCATATTACATTAATGTTAATCTTAATTTTACATATTAAATTGTACCTTAGTGGTGATTTAGCCATATTTAACATATAACACTTAAAATTATAAGATCATAAAAGTATAGAAGGAATTAAGAAGACCTTAGAGGATGATGTATGTGATTGGAGAGATTATAGTGTAAACCAGTGTTTTGGTTCTACCACTAAACCAAGTTACAAAGATTATAAACCCTAGCTAGGGGCTGATGACCCGATTTTACACTTTTTCTTCCTTAATCCTTGCAATTGAGGAAACTAATGCATTGCAAACACGCTTTGTTATGCCCTTAGATTGATGTGTAAAGGGTTGTATGATTGTAGATAAATTTTGTATGGTTGATTATGGTTGTTAAATTGGCGTGGGTTTTGGAGCTTTGACTATAGTGATATAGAAATAGGAATTTTTGCAAGTTTTTATGTGTTACGTCGCTGATGCTTGATTTTGTTATTTTTTTATGGTAGGTATGAGTCGATTTTCTAGTTGCATATGTGGTCTTTTAAGTACAAGGGGGGGGGGGGGGAGGGGGGTGGGGAGTGTTTTGGGGAGGGGGGAGAAAGGGAGGTGGGGGGCTAACGGGTTGGGATGTTATGGCGTTTTTTTTTTTCTTTTTTTTTTTTATGGGGGAAAATAAACTAATTAGGGAACTAAGAGGAAGAAAAAAAATGTGTAATAGAGGGTAAATAAAAAGGAAGGGAATAAGAAACAAAAAGGAAAAAAGAAAAAAGAGGGTATATGGCAGCAAATGGATTAATAATAAAAAGAGATGTGTCTCAAAGAAACAAGAAAAAAAAAAGAATAAAAAAAGAAAAGAAAAAAATGAGAAAAGAAAAAAATAAAATAAAGACAAGGAAAGAAATAAAAAAAGAAAAGGAATTGAAAAGAGAAAGGAAAGGATAATGATGAGAAAAAGAGAAAAAAAAAAAAAAAAAAAGGGAAGAAGGGGGCGGATAAAAGAAAAAGTGTGTTATGGTGGGAGAAAGGAAAAAAGGAAAAGAGGAAAAAGGGAAGGGGGAGGGAGAAAGGGGGAAAAAAAAAAAAAAAAAAAAATGAGGACCGGGGATATAAGGGGAGTGGAAAAAATTAAAAGAAATAAAATAAAAATTAAAAAAAAAAACTAAATAAAAAAAAAAAAAAAAAAAAAGATAAAGAGCGTGCGGTATTAAGGGATTAATGGTTTGTGTTTATGGTTCCTTAAGTAGGAATCATCCCATGATTTCAAGGGATGATGTTCCTAGCTTATTTTCTTATTAATTTGAATGTTTACTTGCACTTTTATATAAGAAAGTGTAAGTAAAGTTTTATATAAAAAATGTAATGTGTAGTTTTTATATAAAAGTATACTTGTAATGTTTTGGTATTTTGCAAAGTATTTGTTATCTTGTATAATCTCTTTTGTGATGTGTATATTTTGATTCATATGTTAAGTTTTATAAACTCGATCATTGTATTTAAAGTAGGTATTTGTTGAAGCGTACGTAAATTTTTAGGGTTCCGGGAAAACCTAATTGTCATTTATCGCGAAACGTAAACACTTTCACGATATCCGATTAAATAATACTTGTGAAAACGTTAGTAATTATTCTCAAAATAATTGCTTAACCCTCGTTTGATGTAAACAATAATTTGCTTAATGCCCGTTTACGTTAAATGATCATTTTTAGTTTACGTCGATTTAACTTAACGATTTCCATTAAAAAACAAACGGGTACAATACAAAAAAATATTTAGTGACTATCCAACGCGTACATTGTCTCTAAAACACGAGGTGTTTAACCGTTGCATTGGAAAAGACTGGGAAATGGTGATTCGGTCCAGACCTAAACATGATATTTTTAACTTGCCTAGAGAAGATCTTTATCTATGAGTTAAAGTGGAGTACTTGTTCAATCGACATTGAAAAGCGGTTTTTGATCTTTGAGTCATGGATCCCTCTTTGTTTTCTCAATTATAGATATAAAAAGTGTTCTCATAGGCATGATCTCGAACTTCATTTAATTCATTGAGTTGAACTTTTCGGATGATCGTCCACACCGGTCCAAGGTCAAAGTTTTGAATGCTTTAAGGCCTAGTAGCTTGTGCTCGAGCTCCGATCAGGTAGATGACATGCATTTTGTTACGAGCATTGTAGGGGTGCAGTCCGATGGTGTTTGGAAAGCTGTACGGTAAGCCCAGAGTGCATATCTAGTTTGTCCGGCCAATGTGGAACGGTTTTCGCCTACCGTAATTTTCATGAATTTATTTTCAAGCCACGATTGATAACCTCTCTACTTTACCCTCTTGTTTGTGGGTGATCGCGTGGAGAGACGGTGAGTAACTCCATATTTAAGCATTGACCTTTGCAAAACTGGTCATTGCAAAATAATGGGTTCCGCGATTCCAATTATGATAGCACGTGGGGCACCGTTATCGGGTCCGTTTCGAGATATTTGAGAAATTTGCATAACAAATCTCGGGGGTCGTTTGTGGGGATAACGTTTCGCTTCAACCCATTTTGACATGTAGTCGACGGGCCTGAAGTTTTATTTATTCCCTCGTATAGTCGAGAAATGACCCCATGGAAAATCTATGCTCCCATACGTAAAGATTTCACAAATTGGAGGGAATTTTGTAGGATTTCATAACGTTGCAAAATTTTTCCTTGTCGCTGACAAGTATCAACATCGGGTAACCAAGTCATGGGCTTCTTTGTAAAATCGTGGGTCATATAAAAATCCTGAGTTAAAACCTTTTTGCAGTATAACTGGCACCATATTGTCCCCGGTGGGTCCAACTATGGCAAGCTGTGTGGATGTCAACAAGCATTCTTGGCCTGCATCACCACCGCCCGGTTCATTTGTTCGCACATATTTTGTAAACTAAGATAGGGGTGTCACATAAGTAATGTTTAACATCCTGGAAAAAACTTGTTATTTTGTTGAGACGAATCCTTTAACTCAATGAAATTCTCGCGTGGTAATTTGCATAATCGGCAAACCACGGGGTACTTGAGTCACAACAAGAAGTCATCATATTAAGTGTCTCGAGAGGAATATTTTTTCCATTCTACTCCTTGGGGGTCGAGAACATTTTAATTCGGATTTTCTAATCGGGAAAGTGATGGCGCGTGAGTCTCGCTCCTATTGTGTCAAATTAACTCATTTTGAAATCGAACTCTGAAGGAGGAGAACCCACCAGAGCAATCTTGCCTTGGAATCTTTTTTAGCAAAGGGAGATTTTTTGGGCAGAGTGATACCGTATACCATACGCTTTTGTTCATGATGAGGTAAGACCGGAAGTTTTCTAAAGGCATACACCACGGCTAAACATTTCTATTCCGTCTTAGTGTAATGCGTCTTCGCCTCGTTCATTGGTTTTACTGGACATAGTGTATAGGCCTAAAGTGTTTTTCATGATGTTGTCCCAAGACTGCACTACTATAGCTAAAGTCCGCTTGGCTCGCACATAAGCTCAAAGGGTAGAGTATCAGTCTGGAGCATATCAAGATTGGTGCTTAAGTAAGTTTTTTCGTATTGTTTGAAAAAGTTGAATACAATAATCAGAGGAATATTAAACCGGAGTATTTTTTCATGATGATGAGTCATCGACGGAAATTTGGAAAAAATCCTGATTGAAACCAGTGGTAGAAACGGGCATGGGGAGAAAAATCCGAAACCCTTAACGGTGGTGGGATGTGGTAATTAGCAATAACGTCATTTTGGCTTTATCAACCTCTAGTCCCTTTTGGTATATCTTAGGGCCAAGGAACTATTGTACTTCACTTTACCATTTAAATGTCTATTTTTCCTATTTAGAAAAGGTTGGTGTCATTCACACCTGTTGATGAAATCTTGTCTACACGTGTGAGCAATTTTCAAATGAATTCCACATATAGACCGTAAAGTCATCAATAGACTTTCACGTTGTTGCGTTTAATCATGAAAGATAGCCATGATACACCTTTGAACGTGCTCGGGTGCATTGTTCCATAAGCCATAAAGGCAGGCGAAGAGTAGGCGAAAGTTCCGAAGGACACGTGAATGTTGTCTTTGTTTGATCTCGAGGTCGATGGGAATTTAAATACTTAACCTGGAGAAACCTATTTAAGAATATTAAATAGTACTCGTTTCCAGCTAATATCTACAAGCATTTTGTTCCATAATTTGGAGTGGAATAGTGGTCTTCTACGCGAGTGGCTTCATTTAAATTTCTGTTGTCAAGGCATTACACGCCTTCTCGTAATCTATAGTATCGGAAGTAATATTCATTTTTCATACATTTTCTAAAAACGGTTATAATCCATCCCTTTTTTCGGTACGCTATGTTACAGGGCTTACCTAGGAATTTCGTGATCGGGTAAATTAATCCAGCGTCTTGTAGTTTTTCAACCTCCTTTTTGATGACATTGTGGATTTTTGGATTCACTCGTCTTTGTGTTGAACCTCTGGTTTGTAGTCCTCTTCCCATAGAATATTGTGAGTAACAAAAGTCTGGGTTTATACCCTTTGATTTGTCGGAGAGTTTCCAAAGCATGGCTCGTTGTGTGACTTCAAAAACCTTTATGAGAGGCTTTTTCCTCGCGACACTCAAGTCTTTAGCAATTATGACGGGTAACTTGTTGTCACCTTCCAAAAATACGTATTCGAGATGAGGAGGTAAGTCCTTAAGTTCGACCTCGGGAGGTTCATCAATTGAAGATTTATCAGTTTTAGCTTTCATAAAACTTTCAGTTCTTTTAGATTTCAGAGAAAAATAATATCTAGATTGGTAGGGGGTGATCGATCATCTTGAGAAATGTTTCAAAGATAGTAAGGATTATCCCTTCCGAGTCATAGTAAGAGTCATCAACTTCCGGTGAAGTTGGATCATCTTCAAGAGCGAGGAAAGCATAGACTTCATCAAGGAAGATAATCACTATCCCCAAAGGGGTCGTGAGCTTCGGAGCATGAGGTGAGATGATCGGGTCTTAATAAGGAATGGGATTGACACTTGGTTCACATCGGTGAAACCGAGAACTTCTTGAGCAAATACTACCTCACAAGCCATTTCAATTATACTTCGATTCGGTTCGCCTGTCATATCATCGTAATGAGAAGAATTATCTCCAAAGTTTGTGTCAAGAATTGAATGTTATGGCTTCTTTCCCAATCATGCAGAGGTTAATTCTCCTTCGTAAACATCAATCAAATGCAACGTCCCGGTATTTAGAGGATCTCCGAGAATTAGGGGTACGCGGGGATCGCATCAAAGTCTTCGACTACAAAGTCGGCCGGATTTTTGAACTTTTCTATTTTTAGGTAGACTCCTTCGGCAATACGATCGTTTAGTAATCGAACGGTCTGCAGTTCAAGAGTATACAAGTAGGAGTGAGATTATGGAAGAGAAAGATTTTTCCACACGGTTAATGCATAAGTTTTATGCTAGCGCCAAGATCGGCCAAGGTAAGCACTCATCCATTACGTGAAACTCACACGATATTAAAAATTTACCGGGGTCTCCAAGTTTTTCGGGTTAACTTTTTTAAGATAGCCGGACCAATGTATTCAAAGGAGTTCTAGCATTTCACTTAATTTTCCTTTGTTTCAATTAATTCATTAATGGGTCTATGCTATTATATTAATCCCATCACCACCCCCCCCCCCCCCCCCCCCCCCCCCCCCCCCCCCCCCCCCCCCCCCCCCCCCCCCCCCCCCCCCACCCCCCCCCCCCCCCCCCCCCCCCCCCCCCCCCCCCCCCCACCCCCCCCCCCACCCCCCCCCACACCCACCCCCCCCCCCCCCCCCCCCCCCCCCCCCACCCCCCCACCCCCCCCCCCCCCCCCCCCCCCCCCCCCCCCCCCCCCCCACCCCCCCCCCCCCCACCCCCCCCCCCCCACACCCCCCCCCCCCCCCCCCCCCAAGCTAGTTAAAACTAATTTCGAAACCTCAATCTTGAAAAATTTTGCTAGAATTTCTCACCTTTGGTTCGGTAGCTTTTTCACGGCGCTTTTAATCATTACGTCTCGAAGGATATGGAATTGACGGTTCCAATTAGGCATTGGTGCCAATAAGGGCTAGGAATTGGTACTTGAGATTGAACTTGGGAGCCGGAGGTTGTGGACGTATATAGTTCTTTACGTTATTAGTAGGGAAGCACGTGTCCTTTCTGTCACTCGGGTTCACGTTCCACTACTTAGGGGAGATGAAGTAGTAAGAATCATGGGTACATGATTATCAACACCCTACTTGGGTTGGTAATACTTTCAATATCTACTTGGGTTAGTAATCATATTTACTCAAGGGAGTGTCCCCTGAAACCTGAAGTAGAAGCGGTTTAAGAATTCACGAACTGGGAAAACATGTACGTTAAATTGGTTATTTGATTTTGCAAGTTTTTTGAATTTGAGTCTGCATATTTCTCATCACTGCTTTCATTTGCTTTGACCGTAATTTTGAAATTCATCATCGACAAACCTTGTGTTTGCGGAGCTGGAGCTTGGTATGGTTGAGTTTGGTGTGAACGGGGTTATTAATTCGGAGGTCGATAAAAATTTGGCTTGATTAACCGGGGGTGGTAGGTGAAGCTTGGTGGTAATTATTTCCTGGTTTTGGTTGTACGGTTTGGTTTTTTCTTGGTGGTTTTGAACGGGAGGAAAACCGGGAGGTCGAATTTGATTAGCAATTGAGGCTCGGTAACTGGTATTTCCTTGATTGAAATTAGCTGATGCAGCTTGGGAAACATACTCTTGAATATTGTCACGATAAACGTTGCCATCGGTGGCGGGACAATTTCGGTAAGAATGAGTACCACCACAAGTAACACAACTTTCCTCGACCGCTTTTACGGGAGTGGGAGCTTGGGTTTGGTTTTTCTTTTCGAGAAGTAAAGCTTTCACCATATCTTTAAGTTCAGCAACATCGGGAGAAATACCGGGGGTTTGATACTGACTCAAACTTACTTTAACAACAACCGGGTATGTTACTTAGAATTTCGAATCTTTGGATTGATTTCATTCGATTCATTAGGCAAATCACGAGGCATTTTATCTAAAAAGTTACCACCCGCGGCGGAATTCAATGAATCTTGATCATTAGAGTTCAAAGCATTATAGAAAGTATCGAGTTGATGCAACTCCAAAAATCCATGATGTGGGCATGCTCGAAGAAGATCATTTATCGTCCCATGCACTGTAGAAGTTTGTAAAATCTTTGTTGAAATCTTGTGATTTCATTTCGAAGATTTGTTGTTTTGGAGGGAGGGAAAAATTTGTTGATGAATTTCGAAACAAGATCATCCCATATGAGAATCGATCGAGGGGGTTCTTTTTCAAGCCAAATCCGGGCTGCACTCTTGAGAAGAAAAATGGGAACATGCATAAGCTTTACCGACGTACTCGGGACGTTCGGGAACTTCATCGTAGAAGTGATCTTGTTGAAATAACGGATGTGAGCATGAGGGTCTTCTTTGTCATGTCCCGTAAGAATTGTTTGTTTTGAACAGGGGGTAAGGCATACCGTGCTTAAGGCTCCAAGTTGTCCGGGGTGATTTCGGGCACAACGATGGCATCCTCGTTAAACCTCGGTGGGTGCTTCAAGACAATTGAGCCCTTATGTACTCGAGCTATGTCATTGTAACTACTGGGTATTAGGTTCCATAAAGATTGATATGGTTCAAAACCAAAAGTCGGATTGACATTGTTGTTTTACGGTTAGAATTACGAGATTGAGAACGAGTGCGCATGCACTGTAAATGTAAAAAGAAAATTTATACTATTTTTTGTGTGTTTTAACAATGAATTTTAAATACGGACAACTGAGAATTAGAACTTTACCAATACTAAACTTGCTTCTCGGTAACTCTTTAAAAGAATTAACTTTTAAAGGTGAGCGTACGTCGCAAAGAGAGACACAAAAGGCAAGTTTTTGATCTTTGGTTCGGGAACTTATTGATGGATAATACTTCAATTGAAAGTATTATTTGTTGGTGTTCTTTTACCAACTTGGTGAATTTATTTGATTTTTTTTCTTTTTATGGATAATGTTTTTATGTTTTTGGTTTTTCTTTTTTTTAGATTTTTGGTTTTATATTTTAATTATACTAATAAAAGAAAATGAAAATTATTTTTGTATTTTTTTTTATTTGAAAATAACAAAATGACTTCTCTTGGATGGGAATCTTCAAACAAAATTTTCAAAAGGCTTCAAACATATGTAAAACAATCCTCCCCCGGCAACGGCGCCAAAATACAATGATCACTTCTGACTACAATCTTTATATATATTGTATAGATATATATAATTATACTTATAATTATAAAAAGTAGGGTAGGAATCAAAAGATCTCTGTTATTGTAATCCGGAAGTAGGATTCCCGGGCATTATTCCCTGATGAGGGAAAGCAAGATTGATAAGGTCGAGAGTCGTTTGAGAATCGATGTTTGAATGGGTAAGATGATATTGTTTTTCTAAAACCTACAAGGAAAAATAAGGGTCAAAAACTTAAAAATACTTATGGATATAACAAATTTTAGTAAAAATTGCAAACGGGAACCCACATAAAGGTGACGAATACACTAATTTTCCAAATAAAAAAATTTTTTAAAAAAAAATCAACTAAAAATGAATTTTTTCACTTTTATAAACTCTACTTAACTTAAAAGGTATGTATTAAAGACTAACTAGAATGAAATCGAAGTGATTTGAGCTTAAAAACACGAAAATACAAGTGGGGGAGGGAAATATCGGATATGAATCTCGTTCTTTAAATAAATTGAAATTTTGCAAATTAACACTACGGAAGCAAAACTATTTTTCCTTAGGAACTATATAATAAAAGATAATTTTCTAAATTTTTTTTTTATTTTTGACTTTTTTATAATTTTTTATGAATTAAAAATGATTTTAAAGAAAATTAAATATAAAAATACTAAACGTTTTATAAAAAATCTGAAAAAATTACGGAAAATAGCTTGATATGGTGAAGAATCTATGAAAAAAAAATTGGAAACAAAGCTTATCGATATAAGCTGTGTATTAGCATAAAAGCTTATTATACTAAATAAGGGGCTAAAATGTATATATAAAGGTTAGTTTATGCAAAGATCTAAGGATGACCTTTGTTGCAAGATGGTGTGTGTGGGGGGGTTTAAACCGCTTGGTGTGGTGGTAGAGGTCCGGGTAGCCGAACCTTGCTCAACCGGGCTTCCCACTTTCCCAAGTGTTTTTATTTTCGCCATTTTTTTATAACTTTTTAGAAAACTAAAAAAAGCACTTTTTACAAAGCAACCTTTTTTATAAACCTCAAATAAGCACAGAAATAAGCTAGTAAGTCAAAAATAAAGCTAAATACTCTAAGTCACTTAAAATAAAAATCTAACTGTTTGTATTTTTTAAGGAGATTAAGCAAATAAAAATGACAAATAAGCTAAAACAGGACAATAAGCTATGTCTAAAAAGCTAAAGTACAAATAATATAAGCACTAATATGTTAACGCTAGATAGACAGAAAAGCTAAAAAGGCTTAAATTCACTTAAAATTTACACTAGAAAGCAAATAAGCTCAAATAAGCAAATGGCAAAACCAAATAAGCTAAAATAGGCTTATACTAACCTAATAAGCTAAGCTAAACCTAAATAAGCAATAACACAATAAAGCAGATATGCTAAAATAAAGTTAGAAAATTAAGCATGTATGGATAAAACTGTTAACCCAAAGCCCTATAAGACACCTTTGAGCTTATTTTTCAATAAGCTAAAAGACTCTAAAGACAAAATGGCCTTATACAGCTTAAATCATAAAACCTACCAGCTACTTAAAAATAAATTTTGAAAAGGTGGTTGGAAAAATATGCTTTAAAGAATATGGCTATTGAAAACTGCTTATTCACTCACGCACAGATTCTGATGTGTAAACTTGTATTTTTGAAATGGACAAATGGGACAAACTTAGAGTTAAAAAACAGATAACAAGATAAGCTGATTTTTGAAAACTAACTTTAAACAAATTAACAATCACCCTAGATCTACTTGTATGCTTAAAATCAAAGTCTAGTTTCTACAATTACCCTCTGATTTTTGATGTTGAAAAAGGACTTTTGTTTATTAACACTGCTGATGCAGTGTGCACAATTATGACACAAATCAAACTAGACAAAGTGCAGGCCAAAGAAACCCATTCTAACACTTATCAATCACTAATCTAAGAGCAAAAAGCACAAAACTAAAACTTAGAATTTTCTTGAGCTAGACTTTGATAAAGAAACTAATAAAACTTATCAAATTCATACCTTGCAACTATCAAATTAAGGAATATACTAGACTAAACTATATTTAAAACTTATTAATCCTACTCTTATAAACTATATTTTGAGATTAAATAAATATAAAATAAAAGAACAAATGGTCAATAGCAGGTACTAACTCTTTGTTAGTACTTGCCAGGCCAATTACTCACCCTTATTTCCTGGAGAATCATTTTAAGCTTATAAATTGTGAATTAATGTTCATTTTAGCTTACCTGATATTAACAAGCTTTTAATTGACCCTATTAAGCATATGGGAGAAGACATATAATGCTGAACAATAAGCTATACATTAAGCTAATTTTTTTGTGATTTTGCTATTTTTAGACAGAGAAACTATATAAACTAAGATTTAATACTTAAGGTTTTTTTAACACAATAAGCATATAATCACTACAATAAGCATTCATAAGCAAAATAAAACAGAAATAAGCAAGCTATAAGCACAATTAAACTAAAATGCAGGTTTAAGCTAAGTATTAAAGACAGAAATGTTAAATTGAGAACTTACATAAACCTTTGCACAAACAAGGCTATCAAATGCTCTAAGAGCTATCAACAAGCTCCAGCTTATCAAGTGATAAGCTGGTAGGGTCCTGGAAGTCCTTCCTTAATTGACTTCCCTTCCATTAATAAGCTTTGGTAATATATCCAAAGCAACAAAATCCATCCATAGCATAGGTATTAAACTGATTTTAGATTTAAGTAAGGTTAATGACTGAATTAAGTTCCATCTAAGCTTAAAGACTTAGATGAGCTTGAGATAAGCTTATTAGACGCTTATGAAACAGTAACAACTTATTAAACCATAATTTCGGATAAAAGTGAAATCAGAATTGACAAAAGAGTTTAAATGAAAATAATTTTTTATTAATAACTGAATTGAATACAAAGTGTTGAAAAGGTAATTACAATTAGCTAAAAATCATAAGCTAAAAAATTACATGAAAATAAGCTGAATATTAAACTACTAAAAACTGAAAAAGAAGATGATCCCTTTGTGAGTGAGTAGGTCTTGTATTTATATCCTGGGAAGAAGCTTCTAGGTCTCCAAGTTTGTTAAACGCTCCCTTGATCTTGTCCCTTGAATCATTCTAATCATTGGATCCATTTTCTCAACCGTTGGATTGATTTGATGAGCACACAGATTGCCAACGTGGCATTCCGTGTGTCAGACCCCTTTGTGCTTCTTTTGCACTAGATTTAGTGCAAAATCTCAATCATTGGAGTGTTTCTTTCATATATTCGCGTGTCCTTTCTTATGGTGTCTTAGCCAATGGGAGGCTTTGGTGACGTATAACTCTGCCACATCATATCTTGTCACTTGAATTGTTGAGCTACATTGTCAATTTTAATTTACCCTTTGTTTTACCCAAGGTGAAATGAAGAAGGAGATGAACAGTAACAAACTGTTTTTCCCGCGTGTTTTCTTTCCTTTTTAACTAAGTTTGACCCGGGTGTATTTGTTGACTTGGGCTTTTATAAGGAGAAATGGGCCGGGTGATGGGTTAACAGGCTTATGTTTTTGATTTTATAAGAGATTTAACGACCGTTATCTCTTAAGTATAAAAGAGATAACGGTGTTAGGGTTTTAGTGTTTTTTGTGTAATATGATTTATCTTTGAGGATTGATTTGGTATTTTTGAGGATTTTTTCTTCTTGTAATTGACCAATGTTGACCAAGAGTTGACTTTATTGACCTTTTGCTAGAAATCTCTGGCTCTTTTGTACTTTATCAGTTCCCGTATCCGTGTTTTCTTGTGATTTTTGCACTATCCGTACCTACACATTCACAAACAACAAAATACATAAATACAAGCATATTTTTGCATATTTTGATCATTTAAAGGCCATTTTGGATATAATAAGGATATGTAATTTCTCACATATCATTTACTAAACCTTAGGGACTGGTTTTGCCTTTTGTTAAACTTGAGTTTTCCTTAGGATAAGTTTTTAAGAAAATTTAAAGTGCTCATTAAACCCCAGGGGGCATTTATGCCAAAACACCATAGTTTTAAACTTATACTCCCTCCTCGTTACTTAAACCGCCATTGTTGACTTTCAAAACCTCAAGAACTCGTTCAATTCTCGTTATTAAGCTAAAAGGTACACTTATCAATGCTAAAGCTTCTATAATTTAACCAAATCTTGACCATTCATTCGAAAAACCCTAAAACTCGATTTAAATTGCATCACCTTCAAAAGTGTATGGAATCTCAAATTGATTGAGGGGTTTTGGTCCTATAGGGGTCTAGTTGTTGCACCTTTAATAGTTTTTAATGGGGTTAACTCCTTCATGGGTATTAATTGATTCTTGTAGGTAGAACTAAGTGAAAGTGGGTAAAAAAATTGAAAACGTTTATGGGTTTGGGTTTAAGAAGGGTTATAAAGAATGTTTAAGTGCATTTGAGTGTTTGGTTACATGCTTACATGATAAATCTTGAAATTTATGTGGTTTCTAGCTCATATGGGTCGAATGTGGCTTAGAACAAGATTTTCATGGTTAATTTGTGCTTTAAAGATGTTAGAATCATATGTTGATAGTATTTGATCATGTTTAAGTGAACTTAGAGGCTTTAAAAGGCATAAAATGTTTATGTAAAAACTTGCATAGGCGGTCAATACATAAGTCATTTATTTCAGGCGATCAATACACTTGATGGTTTCACAGGCGATCAATACGTAAATATTTATACAGGCGATCTATATGAATGTCAACACAAGCGATCAATACACCATTATAAAGGCGATCTATACATGTAAACTTAAAAAGGCGATCTATACATAGGTGTCATAAATAGGCGATCTATACAGAAAATATTGTATATGCGATCAATACATAATCTTGGCACAGGCGATCTATACACTCAAATTTTACGCAGGCAATCTATACACTTTACATAGGCGATCTATACTTGATGTTTTATAATTGAATTAATCACATTATCTTGGTAATTCAACCTAATAACCTAATCTAAGTATAATTTATCCCTATCTTATCATTGAGTGATTAAGTTAGGTGTAATTTTCCTTATAAATCTTAAGTGTTTGCCATGATTTCATTAGTCTGCCTATAGTCAGTGTGGTATATGAGAGTGTGTGTATCTTGTTTGCATATGTATCAGTTCTTTGCATCGTGTGTAGGTATATCACTTTGTTGCCTTGTATTTGTTTGCCTATCCCCTGTTGTAAACCCTGTCTTGCATCAATAATCTTGAATCATGATCTAGAGTGTCTTTTAGTGTTATATATATTTGCTTTTATATGAACTGTATGTGACAACTCTTAGCAGAATCATGACTTCCATCACTGCTCAACAAACCAAACTTGATCTTGAGCTTGTTCCCAAAGAGAATTGACTTTTCATTGGAAAATGCAATGGAAGAATCCCTTGTAGATTGAAATCAAAAGAAGAAACATTTCAAGTTGTTCTGGATGCTTTTGCACTCACTACCTGCTATCCTGCATTTATCATCACTGCTAATGT
>BQNB010133197.1:2503-18505 GCA_026074375.1 Tanacetum coccineum
GAGGGTGGTTCTAGATGTTTTAGGGGTTTTGGTTTGATTTATACATGGCTGTTTTTGGACAGCCAACATCAGTCTAGGTAAAATGGTTACCATTTACAAACCGTAATTCCTTTGAAGATCAAACCACCAAGCATTGTTAGATATTTGAGTCCTTTACAATGTTTAATTTTACATATTTGAGGGTTACTATAGAAAAATTTAGAGATAATAGCCATTTACTACAGGTGTGCAGAATCTGCGTACCTTTGCCATTTTGGCTGTAACTAATTCATCCGACGTCGAATCGGGTTGATTCCACCGGCAAAATGATCACAAGACATAGGGCTACAACCTAGTGGTTTCACTTAATATCCATATCCTATTTATATTTCTCAGATCCTATGTTTTGTAGACTGATCCGATTCTGAACTAGGGCCTAGTTTTAGGTTTTAGGGTTAAAACTAGATTTGGGTTTTCTGGGTTTAATTCTTGAATATTGTTGTTGAAATGATGAAATGATGATAGGATATGATTGTTAATGTTGTAATTTAAGTTATTACAACTTATTTGAGTGTTGGTTTGGGGTTATGATGGATAAAAACCAAGAAACGGGTCATGATTTACTATTTTGCTCGGGTTAGGGTTTCTGACTTTTGAATTAGGGTTTTGAGTGTAAAAATGTGTATGAAAGCTTATGAATAGAATAATTAGGGTTTACACATTGTACATTGAGTGTAGTAGCTTGTACACAAGTGGTGATGAAGAAACTAGAATGAAAACGGAGGTAAAACGGCTATTTTGGAGTTCATGCTTCATGATTTGTACATTGTGCTTTATAAGACTTGTACTTGACTTAGAGGGAGTTTATATTTCAAATGAGATGTTATATTACTTGTACATATGCTTTAGTAGCTTGTATATTCACTTTAGATATTAACCCTTCATGAAATTAGGGTTTAGAGGTATACGATAACGGTTTAAAGCCTGTTTTGATATAACGTTGCGAATGGTACATTATAGGAATAATGTACTTTGTAATAAGGATATGATGATATTGACTTGACATATTGTGATGTTTGCTTGACATATATGAAGACAGGATTTCCATAGATAGGTTGCGTGAGCTCGTCTATGCAAATTACATTATATATTGAGATATTGACAATGCAAGTAATGTAATAAAGCGAAAAATTTCCCCGTATAATTGTGATCATAGTAAAATAGGTTGATGAAAATTCTTGGGTTGTTATAGTCTCCACCCCTTACAGAAATCTCATCCCGAGATTTAATTGAAAGTTATAGTGAATAGATGTAGGTACTGGGCATGAATTTGATTTTTATGTTAGGTTAATCAAGGTCACAAGTCCACGTGTGTGATGCATTTATAATTATAATTACCTCCTTTCACACGTCTACTTATTTTCAAGATCACACCTCTTGATGACAGCCAATAGAATTTCTTCAGATCCTGACTTAGAACCTGGATGAGATACTTCGATTTACGAAAACCTGTGGGCTTGCGGCCTACCATGCTTCTGCTGTGCTACTGTGATCGTAAAGAATCGTTATTCATTAACCTTTAAAAGTCAACATCGAATAAGAATGCTATCACAAGTCTTTGTCAAAATTTTCATACCTAGTGGTATTGAAATCATTTGACATTGTATAGATTCTTGTGTGTTTCCTTGTTATTATGTTGCAAAATATAACAAAGAATTTTAGAATACGGAGATCATGTAATGAGTGATGTCAAGGAATGATTGTAAGAGAGTTGCTAATCACGTGAGATACAAATTTTAAAATGAACAAATGATGAAGGTAATAATGATAATGAAAATGATAATGATTAAGGAACGGGTTAAAAGAAACTTGTTTGTATGTTATATACTTAAGCCTATTTATTTATAATTTGTCACTTACAAAAAGAAGCGTTCAACTCCTTGTAACTGAGAATTTATAAATTCATAGTTCAGAGATTTATAATTTCCTTATTCAAATGAAGAAGTGACCTAATTCATTTTTCCTAAGTAAGATTGATCTTAAATCCGTCTACCTATGCATTAAAAACATAATATGGTATGTGTAGAAATGGAATTGTTAGAATAATTTTGAGATGTTGATTGTACTGACGCCCATATAATCGAGGATGATAATTTATGTTTCAAAGGTATGAGGAGAGTATTCAGAGTTGAACATAATAGAATTAGTAGAATTTGACAAACGATGTCGAGTTTTGATATCATCAGATAACAAGATGTAACGGAATCATCACTTTATTATTTCATGGATAGCTTTACATATGAATTTTACATATGAAAAAGAGTTGATACTTATGTTACATGTCTCGAGATTTGGTTGAGAGATAGAGTGATGTTTGGAAACAGAAGTTCTTAGTTCCTACAGTTTCTAGTCTGATGGCCTACTTTGTCCCAATTCTGACACCTGACAATGGCACGATCTTGTGTGATGTAGAGTACATTTCCTACAAAGGGGTTGAGGTCCATTATATCCACAGTTTCCATTAGCCTTGAAGATTTCTTGTCTTCCATTTTGCTGCGGATGGTGATCATTGTTGCGGTTGTTATTGTTACTTTATCTGGGTACTTATTTTTGTTAATGTGATTGTTGGAAGTGGTTATTGTTGTTGCGATCATTAGGGTAGTTGTCTTTGTCACGATTATTGGAATAGTTGTTGTTATTAGCATAGTTGTTGTTGTTGGTGGTGTTTCCTCTATCTTCAAACTTTCTTTTGTGATCATTGGGTTTCTTGCACATTAATTACCGCTGTAATTATTTGGTCCTTTTAGCATGTGAGATATAATTGGTGGCTTCTTCCAGAGTCTGAGGTTTTGAAGCAGTAACGTTTCCTTCAATGTTTTGCGGCAATCCCCCGATGAAAGATTCCATAAGTTTCTCGGTGTTTGGTACCATGTTTGGGCATAAAACGTCTAATTCCTGGAATCTTCTAATATAAAGTCTTGAGCTCATTCCATTTACAGTCAGTCCATAAAAGTTCATCTTTCCATTTTCTTTATCGCAGTTCGAGGACAATACTTGTTCGTCAGAAGCCTTTTTAACTCAGTCCAGATGATTTGATTAGCTTGCTTTATTCCCATAGGCTAGGCATATGCATTCCACCAGGACAAGGCATCATCAGTTAAAGTACCAGTAGCAAATGTTACTTTATTTTCCTCAGCACATCTGCTTCGAGAGAATACTGATCTGCGGTTCGTTCAAAACAGCGGAATAGGCCTACTGCTCCTTCCGTACCAGTAAAGTAGAAAGGTGACAGTTGATAAACTCTTGTAGTTTTCCCGTTTTCACTACAGGGGTTCCAGTAAGATTGGTGTTCCTGTTGGGATTACTAGCACTTGCCATGGCAGCAGTCTGTGCTTCCAGGGCTGCAGTAAAATCAGCAATCAGTTGTCGGATGGCATCCAAAGTTATGGCTGGTGTTTCGGATGTTGACGTCCTTTTGGGAGGCATTCTTTTTACTGTACATAGTCAGATTTGACAAGCGTTTTTATTTATACCACACATCCCGTGGCTAAGATAAAGCTATAACTAGTCTAAGAGTTTGTTGGTAGATGACATCCTAAAGATCTTCCTGATCCGTTTGGTGACGAGCTTGGATTTCCTTAATGATTTGTTCAAGATTGGAAATTTTGTAGTGAGCAAAGGCAATCTTGTCCTTTTGCCCTAATTTCTTCTTTTGAAGTTTGATAATCTGAGTACAGATTCTCTCAAGTTCGGTCTTTAGTTCGTTACCATTAGTACGTTCTTCTTCCATTCTCTCAATGCGGTGAAGATGGAGTTCATCTAAATAATTCAAGATATCTTCAACTTGTTTCTCATGATGTTTCAGATACATCTTAATTGAACATTTTCCTATTTCAAATATCTGAGGTGGGGTAGGAGTATAAACTGAGGAAGATGGTGATACCAAATTACAGGTTTGATTCTGAGATGAATTAGATAACGTAGTTGAGGAAGAAGATGAGGAACATATTCGCTTCTTAGGTGGTAATAGTTCTTCAGGAACAAAGAAATATCGAGGATCAAATAGTAATGATGGTGGTAATACCGGAGATGGAGTCAAAATAGCTGGTGAAGTAATAGGATCTGGTGATGAAATAGGTGATTCCTTAGCATAAAATGCTTGTACGTCCTTCAAACAAGGATTATTGTAGAAAGATGAGAATACTGGTGGGATCATATTATCTGTAGAGTTTTCCGAAGAGTTAAAAGAACTGCTTCCTGATGAAGCTGGGAAATAATCCGATGAGACCGAAGTATAGTTGAGAATATTCATTGAGGAAAAAGCATATCAAATACGGACGTAGAGCGGTTGGGGAAGATATCGTTATGTAAAAAACCTCTAGTTGTAAATAAAAAGTTATTTACGGTATAAAATAGTATAATAGTTATGTATCTTTTACATACTGTCCAGAAGGTAAGTGGCAGGTGGTACTTTGATGGCTAGCAAAAGAAATGTGGTTATAGTTAAGGTTTTGACCTTGTTCTCTATAAACTCTGGCGCTGATACCAATCTGTAACACCCTATTGTACAATTATAGCGCGGAAGCTAATCTGGGGTATTTACTTCATAGATACAACAATTCAGACATCATAAAAAACGACCTAAATGGTAGACGTTTATTCAAAAGGGATATGTTATCATTCATTCAAATCAGAGGTTTTACAAGGCCATGTCAAATCTAGATCATAAAATGTGAATGATACAAGTTTTATCCATTTCATGGTCCATGCCACTCCATGCTATAGTTGCTTCAATTTAACTGAGAGAATATGCATAAAGGGTTCAATACAAAGGTTGAGTGATATTTCATAGGTTTTGTAAATGTAATAGTGAATACAAGTTATAGTGTAAATATTGGTATTGCAGGGACAATCATCATAGGGAACATTATTTATTGCATCGCTCATGACATCAATACATTAATAGGGAAATCACGTCAGTGAAATTGGTCGGGACAGTGGTCCCGTGGAAAAGGTAACTTGCCAAGGTTACTTATTAGGACAAATATAGTGCGTTTGGCTACCCCAAGCATGGGTATACCAACGGGAGCTGTCACCCCCAATAGATCTATTTACCATATTTGCGTTCAGTTGGCAAAAAAAAAAAAAAAAAAAAAAAAATGCCAAGTAATTAATGATTCATGATATGTAAATAATGGCACTGGAAGCTACTTAGGCAATAATATATCTGGGTAACATACATTTAGAAAACACTTGCATTCATGGTTTATATCAGGTATCACAGGTTTATAAA
The DNA here is from genome assembly GCA_026074375.1 of Tanacetum coccineum. Taxonomy (NCBI): domain Eukaryota; kingdom Viridiplantae; phylum Streptophyta; class Magnoliopsida; order Asterales; family Asteraceae; genus Tanacetum; species Tanacetum coccineum. The sequence continues at coordinate 7,776 of BQNB010133197.1, forward strand.
GTATTCAAAAGATTGAAATATGGGGTTATGAATTTCTTTAGCTTTGAAAAGTAATCACATTGTATAAGATAAACGAGTATGTTAATGGTTGTAACAGCATGTATCCCCCTTGCGGGTTTATAAAACATTCAAAAGATTGAGACGCGAGGCTATGAACTCACCTGATAGGTAGATGCAAAAAATTTATGAAAGCAGACGACCTTATCACAATCTTATCAGGGAAGGTTGATATAGAAAATGATAGTAAATAGTCACGTCATGCAACCTGAGTAAATATGTAGAGTCTTAGGAAGATTGTACTCTAGAACTTTACGGGGTATGTTCAAGAGTTATGAGTATGATTGAGAGTTTGGAATTTTGTATCCACTGATTAGGGCCATCATTATTCAGAAGTCATTCAGTAAAGTTTAGAGGAGCTAGGGCACTTTAAATCGTAAACCCAATAACTCAGTCAGAACGTAATACCAAGATGAAACCCCTTAATATGAAGCTCCCTAGTATTGTGATATGATATAATCGGTTTTAAGGTTTTAATCCATATCTGAAAAAGTTTATGCACGAGAAGCGTTAATTAAAGTTGTCTTGTAAGGTTTTAAACATGATTTTATACTTTTTCAAAATGTTACATTTTAGACCCTTGAGTTTGAAAAGTGGCAAAATATACCCTCAGAGTTTGCACTTTTACGAGTTTGGTCCTTCAAGTTTAAAAGATATTCGCCAAGTAAACCTGTGTTACTTTGAAAAATGACCTTAATAGACCCTATAGTTATAACTTTGTAAAATGACTTTTCAGCCCTTTAGTTATAAATTTCAGAAAGTTCAATATACCCCTTGCATGGATAATATTTACAAAACATGTCCAAATTGCCATGCAAGCTTCTTTTAACATTTCAATAGACATTTATAAGTTATAATAAACTAAAATATGAAGATTTAACGCAACGCAAGTTTAAAATAACGATTCGTTAAACTAGGAAGCAAAACGGGTCAAATTAGGGTTTCAAAACGTAAACGCGCAGGTTTTAAGTTCAAATTCCTTCATTAATCAATAAAGTGGTTATTTTAACATTATTTAAGCATGCTAGGATATATTATAACAATATTTAACCATTATAACATTTAGTTTTAAGAAAAACGCGAAATTAGGGTTTCGGGTGTACGGTTTTGGATCAAAATGGAAAATGAGCATGAATTGAGTTATGAAACTTTAACAAGAGTATATTTAGGATCATATGAACATTATAAGGGTGTAGTAGCAGAAGTAGAACATTCAAAATCTGGGTTTGAGCTTCGCTTGCTTGATCTTCTTATATGATCCTAGGATCATATGGAGCAGAGAATGTTTGCTCAATTGGGTTATAGAAAGAAGAAGTGGGGGATGAGTTAGAATGAAGTATATGTGCTCCTATTTATAGTGTTAGCAACACTTAGAGGCCAAGAAACTTTGATAACCAGGTTAGGACACATGGGGGTGATGTGGAGAGGCTAGGGGATGAGTAATGAAGGCTAGAATGCAAGGTGGAGGTGGTTCTAGACGTTTTAGGGGTGTTTGGTTTGATTTATACATGGCTGTTTTTGGACAGCCAACATCAGTCTTGGTAAAATGGTTGCCATTTACAAACCGTAATTCCGTTGAAGCTCAAACCACCGAGCATTGTTAGATATTTGAGTCCTCTACAACGTTTAGTTTTACATATTTGAGGGTTACTATATAAAACTTTAGAGGATAATAGCCATTTACTAAAGTGTGCAGATTTTGCGTACCCTTTGCAATTTAGGCTGTAACTAATTCATCCGACGTCGAATCGTGTTGATTCCACGGCAAATATGATCCAAGCATAGGGCTACATCCCTAGTGTTTTCACTGTATATCCAAATCATATTGTATTTCTCAGATCCATGTTTTATGGACTGATCAGATTATGAAAACTAGGGGCTAGTTTTAGGTTTTGGGTAAAACGAGTTTTGGGGTTTTTTGTTTAATTCTTGAATAGTGTTGTTGAAATGATGATTTGATGGATTAGGATATGATGTTATGTTGTAATTTAAAGTGATTTACACTTATTTGAGTGGTTGTTTGGGGGTTTATGATGGTTAAGAACCAAGAAAGGTCATGTATTTACTATTTTGCTCGGGTTAGGGGTTTCTGGCTTTTAAATTAGGGTTTTGGTGTAAAATGTGTATGAAAGCTTATAAAATTAGAATAATTAGGGTTTACAATTGTACATTGGTGTAGTTGCTTGTACACCAAGTGGTGATTGAAGAAATAGAATGAAACGGAGGTAAAACGGCTATTTTGGAGTTCATGCTTCATGATTTATACATTGTGCTTTATAAGACTTGTACTTGACTCAGAGGGGGTTTATATTTCAAATGAGATGTTATATTACTTGTACATATGCTTTAGTAGCTTGTATATTCACTTTAGATATTAACCCTTCATGAAATTAGGGTTTAGAGGTATATAATAAAGGTTTAAAGCCCGTTCGTGATATAACGTGGCGGAAGGTCATTATAGGAATACTGTACTTTGTAATAAGGATATGATGATATTGACTTGACATTTGTTGAGGTTTGCGTGACTATATGAAGACAAGAGACTAGGTAGGTTGCGGTCGTCTACTTTAGTTAGCAATTTACTTATATATTGAGATATTGACAATGCAAAAAAATGGTAATGTAATAAAGCGAAAAATTTCCCCGTACAATTGTGATCATAGTAAAATAGGTTGATGAAAATTCTGAGTTGTTATATTTCGTAGCCCCACTTTTTACTGGTTTTTCTGTTGGGAGAAAATGATACTCAAATATGTTTTGAAATGTTTTGAATTGATCTATGCGAAATGTGGTTTGTTTTTGGACAAGTTATGTGCTTATGGACTGATATGTGTAATATTATGTGATGCATGATTGTTTTGATCGGTTGGGTACGCCTACCCAGTGTTTGTGTGTATTATTGGAGCGATGGTACGGCCTACCAGGTTTGTGTGTGGTCCTGCCCTAATTTTAGTGCTCCAGCTGGTAGGCCCTTTAGGTGCGTAAGTGACATATGGTTATTGATTAGCGGTGATGCTAAGGTTGTTTGCATATATTCACTGTCATATAGCACTATTGTCCACTGTTGAAATATTGGCATAGCTTTTGGGTTTAAGGTCAAACCTACGAGCTCACCAACATTATTGTTGACATTTTCGAGTATCATTTTCAGGTGAAGTGAAAGAAGAGTAGTTTGGTGATTGATAGCAGACTTAGAAGTATCCCGAGTGGAATTTCGTTTGAAGTCTTGCTTGTTTGTTGTTTTGATTCTAGTTTTTGGATGTTTTGGATTAAGTTTGGATTATGGTCCCCTATGAGGGCATTGGAATAATTGTAAGAGATTGTGGATTTTTAGTTGCGATTTGGGACATCACTCGAGTTTGTTCGAGGTTGATGGTCTTCATAGCACTTGGAGTTTATGCAATGTAGTTTTCTCTATTTTGTATCTTGTGTTATGATTGATCATTATGTTGCATTCCTGAGTTTCCACCATTGTCGGGGTGTGACAGATTGGTAATCAGAGCTAAGGTTATAGAGAACTAGGTGGTTTGGCCTAGACTATAACCTAAGATCCATCGTTTAGTTGCGTATAGGATCTATGTGTGCGGTGTTTTGCTTTTGTGTGTTCATGGTTTGGTGCCTTAGTTATGTCAGTCATTGAAATGGGTGGGCTCAATATTGAATATGATTGGGAAAGGATGTGAATATAAGTACGGAAGCCAACGTAGTTATAAGCGTATCACAACTTACTCATACTTGATAATGTTGTTCACACAAATCGATGTTGACACCGTAGGGTAGAGTTATGTATATAGCTGGTTATATATAGTAAGATATTCTGCATATATGTGTGAGTCTTCCCACTTACCTAATGTTGCCTATGTTCTCCCTTGTGTGGATAATGTCGCCAAGGATGAGGACCCGAAGTGCTAGCCGGCCTGCTGCCGAATCACTAGGAGGGGGAACGGGTGAACGGGTTGGTAGAGGTGGAAGGGGTAGAAGACCTAGGGAAGGCAATGATGAGCGTGTTGAGGATTTGAATGGTCAAGGAAATGACCAGGGTTTGGGAGCTAATGAGGGTGTAGAGGAAGTCAATGGGAATGTAGAGGGAGCCAATACGGGTCCGCTCGACTTCTCGATGATCATTGCCCAGCAATTGTAGAACCTCTTTCCCGCCCTGCTAGCTCAGGTTAGTAACCGAGTAAATGTTGGAAATCAGAATGGTAATGTGGTTAATGAGAATGTTCAGGAGAACGTGAGGAATGTATTAGTAAATGGCAACCGGGTAGGTTGTTCATATAAGGAGTTCTTAGCTTATAACCCTAAGGAATATGATGGTAAGGGAGGTGATGTAGTTCTTACTCGTTGGGTTGAGAAAATGGAGAACATATAGGATATGAGTGGTTGTAGTAATGACCAAAAAGTAAAATACACTGCTGGTTCATTTGTGGGTAAGGCTTTAACGTGGTGGAACTCTTAGATCCACACGCTAAGCCGGGAAGTTGTTGTTAGTATGTCATGGAATAACTTAAAGCTTATGATGATACAAGAGTTTTGTCCTAGTCATGAGATGCAAAAGTTGGAATCTGAGTTGTGGGATCACGCCATGGTCAAGGCTAGCCATGTTGCGTATACTGATAGGTTTCATGAGTTGGCGAGGTTAGTTCCTCACTTGGTAACTCTTGAGAGTAGGATGAGTGAAAGGTATGTGTATGGCCTTGCTCCACAAATACGTGGGATGGTGACAGCAACGGAGCCAAAGACTATGCAGAAGGTTGTGCAGATTTATGGTGCACTGACCGATGAGGCTGTGAGAAATGGATCAATTAAGAAAGTTAAGAAAAGAGGAAATGTAGGGGAAACTAGCAAGGATAAGAATGGTAGGGATGACAATAAGAGGACTAGGACTGGGAATGTTTTTGCTACTACTATAAACCTTGTAGGAAGAGAGAATATGGGTACTTGGTCCAAGTGTACCACCTGCAACTCCTACCATGCACCCGGAGGGCCTTGTCGCACATGCTTCAACTGTAACCGCCCGGGTCATTTGGCAAAGGATTGTAGAGGTGTGCCGAGGAATGTGAATCCTGTCAATGCTAGAAACCCAACTGTTAGAGCATGTTATGAGTGTGGTAGTACCGACCATGTCAGGTCAGCTTGCCCTAGATTGAATAGAGCACAAGAACCGGAAGGAAATCGTCCAAATCAAGTTGCTGCTAATAACGGGGGTCAGGGTCGTGGAAACCAAGGGAACCAGGCTAGGGGTAGGGCATTCATGTTGGGAGCAGAGGAAGCTCGCCAGGATCCGAACATTGTGACGGGTACGTTTACTTTGAACAATCATTTTTCCACTACCTTATTTGACTCTGGTGCCGACTATAGTTTTATTTCTACTACTTTTATACCTCTGTTAGGCTTAGAGCCTAGCAACTTAGGTTTCGGATATGAGATTGAGATAGCTAGCGGGCAGCTAGTAGAGCTTGATAAGGTTATTAAGGGTTGTAAACTTGAAATAGAGGGTTATGTCTTTGACATCGATTTGATACCTTTTGGACATGGGAGTTTTGATGTGATTATAGGTATGGACTGGTTGTCTAATTATAAGGCTGAAATAATTTGCCATGAGAAGGTAGTGAGGATACCACTACCGGATGGCAAGGTGCTTAGAGTAGTAGGAGAGAGTAGTGATAAGAAACAAGAAGAGATTGTTGTGGTTAGAGATTTTCCTGAGGTATTCCCGGATGATCTATCTGGATTACCGCCTATTCAGGAAATTGAGTTTCGGATTGAGTTAATCCCTGGAGCAACACCAGTAGCAAAGTCTCCCTATCGTTTGGCACCTTCTGAAATGGAGTAACCCCTCATATTGTTATTGTCTAGTAGAAGACAATTTGCTTGAGGACAAGCAAATCCCAAGTGTAGGGGTATTTGATGAGGTGTCATTTTATACACTTTTTCGGGGTCGTTTAACCCCCTAAATCATGCATTTATGCCCAAAATAGGTACTTAATGTTCCTTTTCAAGTATTTCTCATTTGGAAGGATAGGGAAGAATACACGTTACTTTGTCTCTTTTGGAGAAGAAACAGACAAGACTACGGACCTTCACCAACATTGCTCAAGAATTTCTCTACAGTGGCTGGAGACGGCGTCACAGATACAACGTGACGCCGTCACCACGAAGATCAAGACGGCGTCACAAGATTCCACGACGGCGTCAGAGCATACGACCCAGCCCATTATCTAGAATATTCTCTTTCATGACAGCGTCACGATTAAAACGCGACGCTGTCACAACGTTTTTCCTATATATACAAACCCGAATTTAGGGTTTTGAGTGTGTAACTTTAGAATAAAAAGAGGGTATGAACCCTAGTTCGTTTAGCAGCTGTGGGATGATTTATGCTCTAAAAACCCTATTGTACTTCTCCAACTCATGTTTTAATCAAGTAAGGTTTATTTAATCATTCAATATGTCTATGTGTTGTTTGATCTATCTATGCTCTTGCTTTATCTTTAATATGCTTGGCTAAACCTTTTATTGTGTTTATTTATGATTGTATGAAACCTAGAATGTAGATCTTAGTGATGTTGCTTCTTGTGATGGATGTGCATGTTAGGTTCTAGAAAACCAGCTTTTGTCTGTATCGCTGTTGATATGTCTAGGGATTACCCAACTGCCCCATACCCATCCTCTATCCCAAAACATGATTGTGTAGAAAAGGATACCATCGGGGGTAGGTAACAGTATTCTTAATACTTTGCCCCTAATATGGGCTGATCATTTTAATATATTTCACATGCACTTAGTGTACCCTTAGGGGCCATGTAATAGTCTTCATACTACGTTACGTGTGCGTTGCTCTAGCGGAATACTAAGTAGACGGCGGGTTCGTGTAATTCGTTCATGACTTAGGAAATAGTTACACAGATCATTACAAGGGTGACAAGGCAACAACACTGGGAGAAGCAATCTATGGAGTAATACATGATTAAATAAACATAGTCTTTTATCTTATTGTTATCACCAATTAGCGTAGATTTATATTTAGTTAATAGCTAAAACTAAACCTCCTCTCAATTATATGATTAACTTGCTTTCCATAAAACATAAAAACACAAAAATAATCTTCTCTCAACCCTTCGAATTTTGTTAGACGGTGATCAAGCCATCCCAACTTATTCCCCGAGTGAACGATAACAACCCCCTAGTCTTGCCTATACTACTACTACAACGATTAGGTGCTCTGCCTAGGGCCGTTGTAAAAAAATTCTTGTAGGAAGACTACGTAAGAACCGAATCAACAGTCCACAGGCATAAATGAATTGTCTCATGGTACATACTTTCTTTTTCCCCACCAAGCTGAAAAGCATAGTATCAACTTCATCAAAGCCTCATGTGATCCTAAAGGTAGTTTACAGAAACTCCATGACGTATTCCCTAACAACCTGCTCCTTAATCCTAAACAACCTATTCCAAGCTTGAGAAGTAAAGTGCATATCATCCTGTTCAAAACTAACATGGAAAAACTAGTCAAGGTTTTGGAGAGCAGTTCCTTCGTGGAGGGTGCCAAATTCCTTAAAGTCAAGCCCTTTAGGGCACTCAATTTCCTTGATTCGAATTTCAGAAAACCTCTTCCTAAATTCCTTTCGACTGTCAAGAGAGAAGTTACGGTTGTTGAATTTTAGCCATTCACTTGTAAATTGAAATTATAGAAGTTAAATGGTGTAATTGTATTGAAAACCTCTTGCAATAGGGTGTTCAGGAGGTTGTTACGGCGTAACCCTATAATGGTTGTGCCGTAACCCAATTAGTTGTGCCGTAAGTTGATCCCAGTTACGGCGTAACTATTTTCATAGCGTCGTAACCCCAAATTAGTTACGGTGTAACAATAAACCCAGGTACGCCGTAAACTTTTTGAAATTCATACCCACGATTTGTTTTTATACCAACAAGAACTAAAGCCATTGATTCCCCCTCTATCACAGATTTGGTCAAGGAAGTTCATTTAAACACTGGTTTATCTCCCAGAAATAGATTACGGCGTAACCATAAACAGTGTTACGCCGCAACCACTGCCAGAACCCCGTTTAACCAATAGGTTACAGCGTAAAACAGTGCATGTCAAAATTTTAAAATAAAATAGGTTACGGCGTAAAACAGTGCTGTTCAAAATTGTTTAAGGATTAAATCAATTCAAAGAGCGTTTAAAGAATCATTATTACTTGTTTTGAAGTACGCCTAATTTTAGATGTATAATATGTTTTAGAAGGGGTAATTAATCAACATTAAACGCAGGTATTGAATCATACAATCGAAGAGATTATGGGTAAAACAATATATGAAATCGATGCTTATGAAGTAGGGTTAATATGATTACCTGACATGATGGAGGATTAGGAGTGAGAAGATTCAAAGATTAGAGAGATTTACTAGTGTGGGTTTTGAGATATAAACTGTTGTGACTCGTGTGTAATTAGCTTTTATGTTTCAGTTTCATTTGTTAAGGCGTAACACAATAATTGGTTACGCCGTAACGTAAGTTAAACCGTTTTTGCATTTTGAAAAATATTGAGTAGTTACGTCGTAATGTAAACCAGGTTACGGCGTAAAGTGTGACATAAACTTTTTATTTTACCAAGACAATTTTTATTTATGTGGAAAATAAAAAAAATAAACCTTAACGGGTTGTCTCACGGTCAGGCTACTCTTTTGTTTATTAGTCGTTATGTTCGACTTTATTCATGGCGTTCAACTGCTTAGTTGTATTCTTGTATCATGTCGTGCATGTGCTAAGGAGAAAAGATGATTAGAAATATTATGAAGTCTTAAGTCATTGAATTAACTACTTCTCGGTAGCGGCGTCAAAAACTTGATGCGTATTTTCTTTTTGAAATATTAATTAACCAAGTTTTACATTTATAAGACTCGTTTTACCTTTACAAACGCACTAACGGGCAGAGAACCCGGTCGTGAATAGTGTAAAGTCGATAAATCCGAGTCGTCCCAAGAGTAGTTTATTAATGAAATAAGACATTAAAGAGAAAGAATATAAGATAATAATTTGTCACATGTAAAATTAAAGGAAATAGAACTAGGATAAAATGTTTTATATACCATTACCAACTTTGATGAAAGTTAATTTTGTACTCTTTTCTTGGTGAAATTTATTAATACCATAAACTAGGAGACACTAAACTAAGACCAAACTCCTTGTTTCAGCTATGATTCCTAGGTGGAATAAAACCCCCGAGGGGACTTGACCTATTCCTACTTCACAGTGATTGATTCCTCTCGTGGTAAAATGTTAACCTAATCGCGACTCGAATGCTGGTCACGCCTAATACCAGAGTGATTGAACAATGGTAAAAGCTTACTTCTTTACGAGAGTAAGGGCCGAAGCTGAATTATAATTAAACCAGTGCTAAAGCTGCAAAATATTTAATTTTAGATCCAAGATCAAGAGACCGATGTCATAGGTATACATCGAACCTCCAATGTATATGGATACTACTACTGAAGAATTGAGAACATCCAAGTACATGAGTCACTAAGCCAAGTGATAGTAAATACCTGTGAGTACTACAATGTATCTCCTTACATTAGGTAAAAACTAGTTTTATCAAGTCTTCATCATAAACCGTATATAACTAAACAAGTTATCTCTAAAGTGTTACACTCACTTTAAGATATGATAAAACACAAACCAAATAATTCCACTTCACCATCAAATAAGTGATAAACAATCTTCTTCGTAACCACATCTTCAATCGATACAAAAATATAAGCCTTTTAAATGTTTAAGAACATTTAAACCATCCAGAAATCTTCCTCCCTGTGTGTGTTACCCATCTGTTCGAGATCACCTGATAACCGAGAACCAAAAACATGTTTTATCCGATATCGAATAGAACCAGCAGTATTAACTGCTTATCGGATAACACTAGCAGTACAAACTTTTTTTCTCGGACGACAAAGGCAATATAAGCGAGCAGTACTAAAAACATCCAATAGTACTAACCTTTATTATTTAAGGGAGGATTGTTAAACCACGATCTAGCCATCTAGGATATAATAACACTGATTGAAACACGCAGCAGAATAATAAACATCACAATCAATGTTATGAACACGGTTTACTTTATTCATAAAACACTAATAAACTAACTAGTACATAGATGATTCATGACTCATCTATGACTATCTATTACTATTACATGACACACACTTTGATATTAGACGACTCTCATTGAAAGCTCTATATTTTTGGATGATTAATACTATCCATCTTCAGCAGCAACTTTGTCTTCTCAGCAACACAACAACATCTTTTCAGCAACAATCCAACTAAGTTGGCTTTGTAGTTTTTGGCAAACTACCAGCCATAAACGGATTTGATGTTCCTTTACCAGTAGCCATTTGCTCTGGGATAGTTAACTCTTTATTTTAAAAACATGGTGAGTTAATTACCATACAGTTTTTGGTAATGTTGGGATTCTAAATTTGATGAGACAAAATAAATAAAAGAATGAAACAAAAGGATCAAAATTGTCATTAAAGAATTCTTCAAGCTGGTGGAGAATTATGAAGATTTGGTCAAAGATGTTAAAGATAATGATAAGGAAACATATTAATGCGATTTAATGTGATTTAAATAGTTTCCTTATCTATTGATTAGCTTCCTTTGTAAGCCT
>BQNB010133198.1:0-18505 GCA_026074375.1 Tanacetum coccineum
TCAACCCTTGATTTGATTCCATGTCCCATCAACCAATCTCCCATCATAGGATTGCCATCGTGGTCTTGTCATCTTCTAAGAGGATGGGTTAAGTGGGGTGTGAGTGGGTTTTGTCAGGTTGCAGGGTAAAAAGTGAGAGACGGTGAATAGTGATATGGGAGGGAAAGGGGAAGAATGCACAATAAATTTGACCGAGTGTTTTGACTGGATACAGGGTTAGGGATTGGGCTTTTGACTTGTTGTTGGGGCCATGGCTGGATAATAGGTTTAAATGGATTTAGATATATGGATTAATGGTAAATGGATTTAGGCATATTATTTTAGTATGCTATAAATCTTAATGGGCTGACCCGACCCATTAAATGGGTACGGGTTGGCCCATTTAAAATAAATACGCCTTCGGCTTTGTCTTCTCACGCTCTTTCCATTCTCGTGCTCGGTTTTGTCTGGTTTTTTACCTTGTTTTTGTCCTTTAGTGAATATCCGATACCTGCACAGTATACAAAATAAAACAAACATATATTTGGCATTTTATGTCCGTTTTGGTCATTTAAGCTCACTTTATTAGGTCAAAGGTATGTGTAATTAAACACATACCAAAATCCCCCATACTAAACTATTGCCGTGTCTTCACACAATGCTATAAGTAAACACTTTATAAAACTAAAAATCTCAATCCCCCTCGACTAATTACCTCGAAAAGTAGCTAAGTGTTCATCAAAGGGAATTAAAGAATCGTTAGCTTTGAAAAGCCCCATTTTGACCATTTTTATATATTTACACTAATTTGCACACATATTTTTTATATTTTCCTTTTTCTTTTTCTTTTTATACTTTTCTTTTTAAGCAACTAACTAGAATGTCTGGACTTTTGTTATTTTCATAACCTTTAGGGTCATAGAACAAGAAGCACTTCAATCCTAAAATGCCTAAAAAGGATAAATTCATCATCCTCGATTTTTTCACTTGTCCCAAACCAAGCTCAAAAACAAAATCATCGTTAAATATAAGTTAAGATGCTAACACTACTCATACTTGTAACTTGTGAAACTTTTCACTCCTAACGATTATTATATCTGAGGTGAATGTGCTTATTTTGAATTTCAACCATGGATCAACTTTTTAAGAAAGTTGCAATATTTCTATGCTTCACGTTCCACCCCAGAATAATGAGTTTGAAGGCGAGATCATCCTATGTAGCGATTTTCGTCTCGGCACATCCCAACCTTGCGGCTAGGTGACCAGGATTTTGACACCTCACAGAGACTAGTATCGAGACTCACGGACCTTCGGTTTCAAAACTCTTGGACTTTCTGTTTATACATAGAAAAACTACAACTAAAGCAAATTAGTCTTAGTTCAAAAATGTATTTAAATTTTAGAAAAAGAGATTTTAATATATTTATTTATTCAACAACTATATATATATATATATATATATATATATATATATATTTAATTGCTATAAAACTTAATATATTACCTCTATCCTTTAAACGACCACCACATCGGTTGTGAGCCGGCAAGAGGTAGTGGCCTTATTTCGGTGTAGGCCCCCGCCTTATATGAAGACTGAAACATCGGTTGTGAGCCGGCAAGATCCAGTAAACTGACAGGGATATTGTTTCTACTTATTAATATACATCATCATTTTTTTTGCAACATTTATTACGCGGTATATGGAAATTTTTTTTTATAGAAAATTTAAGTATATAGCTGAACTAAGACTAAATAAATTAATGTTATCGACTACATTAATAAAGCTTCAAATTCAAAAATTGTTGATTTAAGTTTAATTTTCGAAAATAACACTTATTATTAGTCAGGTTAGGAGCTTATGAGAGAAAAAGCCACAAATTACACTTATGAGCTTGTAAGATTTCCAAATAATCCTTGTTTAGCATCTAACTCATAATTAACTCTATCATTTCTCGTTCTTCGCAAATTTAAAATCTTTAATAAAAAGATCCGCGAATGCTTAGTCAAATAAACTAGCTTAGTCAAGTTTATAAAGGTTAAGGGACAAAGCTAAGAGCTCAACACGCTCGATCGAGTCAAAATTTATTCTTATTCTACCCAGCAGCAAAGTCAAACATTGTGACAAAATACTTATTTTATTTTTGAAATTTTTTCATTTTTTTTCATTTTTTTGGTATTTTGTAGTAAAAACTGGATTAAGTGAAAACAACGGCTGCATGCATAATCAAATCGATAAATCCCCCCATACTAAAACTAAACATTGTCCTCAATGTTTTAAGAAGGGTCTGTACGTAAATCGAAAGCCGTTTATTAAGTATGCTCAAAGATAAACGTTAGTCGATAAGATTTAGTATATTGGATTCCCATAATCATGCTAAGGATTGAAGCTCGAGTGAACGAAGGACAAAACCACGAGCACGAGAGTCTTCATAATCCGGGGCAATCCTTGACATATAATACAAACCACGAAACACGAGAAAGAAAGAGGCAAACCTCCTCACGCCACACTTATTTATAACTACTATTATAATTATATTAGGATAAGCATGGGTTGCCACCCACAAAGCACTTGTTTATTAATGAGTCACTAAGCTTGACTCGTCCCCGAATTTAGTTGTCCATGGGGAAGTTTTGGAGATTCAGGACAACCATGGGTGGTATGTCCCTTCCAAACGGTCCGGTCCAACGGGTTTTGAGCTTGCTCGAGAAGATCTTTAATCGAGAATTGAAGAGAAGAACTCGATCACCAACGTTGAAAACGCGGTTTTTAATCTTAGAGTCATGAATCTTCTTTATTTTCTCTTTGTAGATTAAAGAGTTCTCGTAGGCTTTGAGCTTGCCCGAGAAAATCTTTAATATCGAGAACTGAAGAGAAGAACTCGGTCACCAACGTTGAAACACGGCTGGTCCTAATCTGTGGAGTCATGAATCTTCTTCGATTTCTCTTTGTATATAAAGATGTTTCTCGTAAATAGGCTTGATCCCGGAGTTCATTTAATTCATTCAATTGAACTTTTCGGTGATCACCCGCGGTCCCTGAGGTCAAAATTGCAATGTTTCAAGGCCTTAATAGGACCTTATGTTCACCGTCTTCGATAGAAGAAGACAAGCCTTTCTTACACTAACTATATGTGAAAGTTGCCCAATGGTTGTTTTTGAAAGCGTACGAGAAGGCCCATAAAGCATTGTCTAACTTATCGGACCATGAAGCACGATTTTCGCCTACGGTCCTTTCCAAGATACGTTTCAAACCACGATTTGAAACCTCTACCTGTCGACTGTTCGTTTTGTGGATGGATACATGGTAAAAAGACAGTGAGTAAACTTCTTCTTACTTAAGCATACCATTGCAAATTAGGTCATTTGAAAAAGTAAGTACCCCCTTAGCGATCACAAATAATAGCACGAGGAGTTCCAAATCGAGCGAAGAGAGATTTCAAAAATTTAACGACAACTCGGGCATCGTTAGTGGGGAGCGCTTTTGCTTTAACCCATTTAGACAATTAGTCAACGGCCACGAGAATGTACTAGTTCCCTCGAGAATAACGGAAATGGCCCCATGAAATCGATAGCCCCGTACGGCAAAGAACTCGCATACTTTTAATTGCATTAAGGGCATTACATCTTTTGCTGGATTTTGGCCTTGACTTGACAAGCGTCAACAACCGTGTGACCAACTCATGGGCATCTCAATAAATAGTCGGCCAATAAAAACCAAAATCAAAGACTTTTTTAGCGGTGTAGTTGGCACCATGATGTCCCCTGGTGGGTCCATTATGGCAAGATGTGAGGATGTCAACAACTTCTTGGCCAAAAAACACATCGTCTAATCACTTGATCCGCACATATTCTAAACAAGTAAGGATCGTCCTAGAAATAATGCTTAATATCTTTAAAGAATATTTTCTTTTGTTGGGACGACATCCCTTTCACAATAAAATTCCCCTATCCATCGACTAGTTTTTGACAATGTCAGGCAAACTATGGGGTACTAGAATTAACCGAACAAAAAGTTAACGCAAACAAAGAGAATCGAGGAGGAAATATTTCGGTAATTTCCTTGTACCTCAGATAAATCTTTAGAGAAGTCTTGATAGTGGTCGGTCCGCGAGATTCTCCTCTCATTTTATCACGATAATGCCATCAAATTCCATTTGAGTAGGAGAAATCCATCCAAGCTATCTACGGTTTAGCATCTGCTTGGACAAAAGTAAAATATGAGAGCCAAGTGGTTTCGTTATACACTATTGGTCCTTCGACAAGACAAAATAGGACCGAAATTTCTCAAAAGCATACACCACGGCTAATAATTCTTTCTCCGTAGTAGTATAATGAGCTTGAGCATCGGTCATAGTCTTGCTCGCATAGTGTATAGGCTAAAAATGTTTTGTCTTACGTTGCCCCAAGACTGTACCTACTGCGTAATCACTAGCATCACATATAATTTCAAATGCATGGCGTCCCCAATCGGAGGGCAACTAAATAACGGAGCTTTGGTTAACTACTTCTTAAGTATGGTTAAATGCTTCAATACATTCCATCAATAAAATAAATGGGGTATCTTTTTCAAAAGATGAGTCATCGGCTTAGGGTGATTTTAGAAAAAATATTTCTTGAATAAATCAACGATAGTACCCGTTGTGACCAAAACAACCTTTGAGAGCCTTAACGTAAGTGGATGAGGAGTTTAGCTATATCATCAACTTTAGCTTGTATCTGACCTTAATCGGACTTTAGAAATCTATTTCCTAGAACAATGCCTTCTATTTACATAAAAATAGCATTATTTCCATAATTAATTAACTAAATTTGTGTCTTCGCACCGTTTTAGGCATTTTGTCTAAATGGAAGAGGCAGTGACGAAGAAAGAATCCCTGAAGCGACACCAGAAAGCTACCATAAAGACCCTCTATGTTTCCTCGCTCAATGTCGTGAAACTGGCCAATCATGTACTCTTTGGATACGTTTGCCCGAAGCATTACATAAAGCCGAAGGCATGCATTCGGTAGGCAAACGCAACACGTCCCATAAGGGCACAGGTGAAATTGGTCTTCTCTTGGTCCATGGGTGGTCAATTGGAATCTAATAATATCCAAGAAAACCATATAAGAAAATAAAACTAACTAGTTCTTCTATTCCCGCCCCGCTAGTCTTTCAAGCATTTGTGCCAAAAATTGGCTAACAGGGAAATTATCTTTTAACGAGGGCCATCATTTAAACTTTCGTAGTCAATGCATAAACTCATCCCATAACTAATCAGTAGGTATCTACTCATTATCTCATTCTCAATTATGGTCATACCACCCTTTTTAGACACACAATGAACGAGGCTCACCCACGGGCTATCGGAGATAGGGTAAATCAATCCGACATCAAGGAGTTTGATAACTTCTTTTTTGATAAACTCATGAATTTTTGGGTTAACCCTTCTTTGATGTTGAATTTGCCGGTTAAGTCCCTCAATGTTTTAAGAAGGGTCTCTACGTAAATCTAAAGCCGTTTATTAATTATGCTAATAGATAAACGTTAGTCGATAAAATCTAGGATATGGGATTCCCATATAGAAGTATGTAAAGGATTGAAGCTCGAGTAAACGGAGGACAAAACCACGAGCACAAGAGGCTTTATAATCCGGGCAATCCTGAACATAAAACACAAGCCACCAAAACACAGAAAATGGAAGAGGCGACCCTCCTCACGTCACACTTATTAGAAAATAGAAAGAAGATAAAAACACGGGTTGCCTCCTGAGAAGCGCTTTGTTTTTTATAACCGAGTCACGAGCCTGACTCGACCCCAAATTTAATGGTCTATGGGGAAGGTTTGGAGATCCGGGACAACCATAGATGGTATGTCCCCTCCAAAGTAGTGTTTGAGTCTATGACCGTTCACCTTGAAATTTGGGCCGTTGGTTTAAGATAACTCGATGACACCATAAGGGAAAATTTGAACAACGATGAATGGTCCGGTCCAACGGGTTTTGAGCTTGCCCAAGAAAATATTTAATCAAGAATTGAAGAGAAGAACTCGATCACCAACATTGAAAACGCGGTTCTTAATCTTGAAGTCATGAATCTTCTTCGTTTTCTCTTTGTAGATTAACGAGTTCTCGTAGGCTTGATCCCGGAGTTCATTTAATTCATTCATTTGAACTTTTTGGTGATCACCCGCGGTCTTAAGGTCAAAATTACAATGTTTTAAGGCCCAATAGGCCTTGTGTTCAAGCTCGATAGGAAGATGGCAAGCCTTTCCGTACACAAGCTTATAAGGAGTGCACCCGATAGGTGTTTTGAAAGCGGTATAGAAGGCCCATAAAGCATCATCTAATTTATTGGACCATGAAGCACGATTTTCACCTATGGTCCTTTCTAAGATATGTTTCAAACCACGATTTGAAACCTCCACTTGTCCACTCGTTTGTGGATGATACGCGGTAAAAAGACGGTGAGTAACTCCATACTTAAGCATGACCTTTGCAAATTGGTCATTGCAAAATTGAGTACTGTGATCACTAATTATAGCACGAGGAATTCCAAATCGGGCGAAGAGAGATTTCAAAATTTTAATGACAACTCGGGCATCATTAGTGGGGAGCGCTTTTACTTCAACCCATTTAGACAAGTAGTCAACGGCCACGAGAATGTACTTATTCCCTCGAGAAGACAGGAATGGCCCCATGAAATCGATGCCCCATACGTCAAAGATATCGCATACTTGAATTGCATTTTGGGGCATTTCATCTTTTTGCGAGATTTTGCCTTGACGTTGACAAGCGTCACACTGTGTGACCAAGTCATGGGCATCTCGGTAAATAGTCGGCCAATAAAACCAGAAGTAAAGACTTTTTTAGCGGTGTAGTTGGCACCATGATGTCCCCCGATGGGTCCATTATGGCAAGCTGTGAGGATGTCAACAGCTTCTTGGCCAAAAACACACGGTCTAATTACTTGATCCGCACATATTCTAAACAAGTAGAGATCGTCCCAAAAATAATGCTTAACATCTTTAAAGAATTTTTTCTTTTGTTGGGACGACATCTCTTTCATAATAAAATTCCTCGCATGGTAGTTTGCAATGTCGACAAACCATGGGGTACTAGAATCACCACGAAAGGTAACCATACCAAGAGTCTCGAGAGGAAATGTTTTGGTAATTTCCTTATTCTCGAAAATATCTTGGTGGGGATTTTCAAGTCTTGATAAGTGGTTGGCCGCGAGATTCTCCGCTCCTTTTTATCATGAATAATGACATCAAATTCTTGGAGTAGGAGAATCCACCGGAGCAATCTCGGTTTAGCATCTTGCTTAGCAAGAAGATATTTGAGAGCCGAGTGGTCCGTATACACTATGGTCTTTGATAAGACTAAGTAAGGCCGAAATTTCTTGAAAGCATACACCACGACTAATAACTCTTTTTCCGTAGTAGTGTAATGTGCTTGCGCATCCCTCATGGTCTTACTTGCATAGTGTATAGGCTAAAAATGTTTGGTCTTACGTTGCCCCAGGACTGCACCAACCGCAAAGTCACTAGCATCACACATAATTTCAAAGGGCAAGTCCCAATCGGGGGCAACTAAAATCGGAGCTTCGGTTAACTTCTTCTTAAGTATATTAAACGCTTCAATACATTCTTTCGAGAAGATGAAAGGGGTATCTTTTTCAAGAAGATGGGTCATCGGCCGGGCGATTTTAGAAAAATCTTGAATAAATCGACGATAGAACCCGGCGTGACCTAAAAAACTTCGAATGCCTTTGACGGAAGTCGGATGAGGGAGTTTAGCTATAACATCAACTTTGGCTCTATCGACCTCAATCCCAGATTTAGAAATTTTGTGGCCGAGGACAATGCCCTCTTTGACCATAAAATGGCTCTTCTCCCAATTTAGAACAAGATTAGTGTCTTCGCACCGTTTGAGCATTTTGTCTAAATGGGAGAGGCAAGAAGAGAAAGAATCCCCGAAGACCGAGAAGTCATCCATGAAGACTTCCATCGTTTCCTCGATCATGTCGTGGAAAATAGCCATCATGCACCTTTGGAACGTGCCCGGAGCATTGCATAAACCGAAAGGCATACGTCGGTAGGCAAACGTTCCATAAGGGCAGGTGAAGGTGGTCTTCTCTTGGTCTTTTCTTGGTCTTGTGGGTCTATAGGAATTTGAAAATATCCCGAGAAACCATCTAGAAAACAATAGTATTCATTTCCCGCGAGTCTTTCGAGCATTAGGTCCATAAACGACAACGGAAAATGGTCTTTACGAGTAGCATCATTAAGCTTCTAGTAATCAATACACACACGCCATCCGGTAACTAGTCTTGTAGGAATCAACTCATTATATTCATTTTCAACTACGGTCATACCACCCTTTTTGGGCACACAATGAACTAAGCTAACCCACTGGCTATCGGAGATAGGGTAAATCAACCGGCATCAAGGAGTTTGATAACTTCCTTTTTGATAACCTCGTGAATTTTTGGGTTAACCCTTCTTTGATGTTGAATTGCCGGTTTAGAGTTATCCTCCATTAATATTTTGTGAGTACAAAAATGAGGGTCAATGCCCTTTATATCAGAGATTTTCCAAGCGATGGCACGCTTGTGTGACTTTAAAACCTTTAGAAGTTGGACCTTCTCATCTTCTTTTAATTTTTTAGAAATTATGACGGGGTAGTTTATCGACACCCTCCAAAAATGCATACTTAATATGAGAAGGTAAATCCTTAATCTCAAGCTCCGGAGGATCATCAATAGAAGATTTTATGATTTTAAGTTCCTCAACATGAAGTTCTTTCGGAGGGAGAGGAGATGATGGATCATCGTTTAATAACTTCTCGAGTAGAAGAAGGTCTCCCTCCGAATCAAAGTCGGCATCATCAATTCCTGGTGGAATTGAATCATTTGTAAGACAATCTTTGATTTCTTCCAAAATTAAGTCACCTTCCTCAAAAGGAGTGAGAGAGAGGGAAGAAGTAGAAAGGATAGGATCTAAAGACAGAGTGGGATTGCCACTTGTTGAATTATTCGAAAATCCGAGCACTTCTTGAGCATACTGATATGTGAGAAATCACATATCCTTTTTATACCAAATATGGCCCTAAAATGAACAAATTGTGCAAATTATGCTTGTAGATTGCTTGTTTTGTCATTTGTGATGTGTAGGTGCGGATATTGCAAAAATCACAAGAAAACGGTCAAAACCGGACAAACACGAACACGGGAATGGATAGAGTGCCAAGAGCCAGGAGTTTGATAGCAAAAAGATCAAATGGTCAACCTTGGTCAACACAAAGTCAACCCATGGTCAACAATGGTCAACCCACAAAAGACAAAAACCTTTAAAATACCCAAATAACCCTTAATGTTAAACCATTTTCACCAAAAGCCCTTAAATTCATAACACCGTTAGTCCTTTGTTAATAAAAGACTAACGGTCGTTAGCTTTAATCTATAAACCCTTTACCAAATCACCGGCCCAATTTAATAAAAACCCGAGCCCAAGTCAAATACCCTCTTTTTAAACCCGCAGTCAAACAAAAATGAATAAAATTAGGGGGCGGGAAAAACAGTCTTACTGTTCACCGTCTCCCCTAATTAATCATCATCAAAATTACCCATTTAAAATTCAATTAACCCACTCCCTTATTCGTCCAGCGTGGAACAAAAGATTCCAAGTACAAGGTGCCAAATCATCAACAAACGTCACCAAAGCTTCTCATTTGCCAAGATACCTCAAGGGGATGACACGCGTGCTCAAAGAAACACACCCATAAGTGGAAAATTACACTAAAGCAAGGACAAAAGAAGCACAAGAGCTCCAAAGATGTAAGATTGCCAGGTTGGCTATCCATGTGACAAAAATCAATCCAAGGGCTATGATTAGACAGCTAATGATTGGCAATGATTGAAAGGCCAAGATCAGATCAAGGGGAGCGTGTGCAGAGGTCTAGATCCTTCTCTCTAGGCCTATAAATACAAGACCTCTCTCACTCACAACGGATCATCTAGGGTAGCTTTAGTGTAAACGTAGTGTAGCTTATTGTATTTCTAGCTTATGGTAGTTTAAACTCTTGTAATTTTCATTAAAAGCTTTGTAATTCAGTTTTCATTAATAAAATTTGCATCTTACTTTTAATCTTGTGTTTAAACTGTCTTTACTTAATCTGCAATAACAAGTAAAATGGTTTAATAAAACTTAATAAGCTCTTAATAATCTGTCTAAATCATTACTTAAGCTAGCTACACTCTCATTTAAGCTCTTAAAGCTTAAATGAGCTTATTATCTCTCAAATCCACCCTTAAACATACCACAGCTTATTAATGGAAGGGAAACCAAATTTGGATGGGTTTCCAGGACCACACCAGCTTATCCTAGGATAAGCTGGAGCTTGTTGACTAGCTCTTGGAGCATTAATAAGCCTTGTTTAAGCAGAGGCTATTGTAAGTTTTCATTTTCCTTTTTATAGCTTAATTCTGCATTTAGCTTAAATAGTGCTTTGTATTTGCTTATTTCTGTTTAAGGTAGCTTATTGTAGCTTATATTAGTAGGTTAATGCTTAGTATTGTCATTTAATAGCTTAGATCTTAATCTGCTAGTTAGTTTATAAAAACAGTGAAAAATCCAAAAAAATATTAGTAGATACTGTTAGCTTATCATCTCTGCTTATTCAGTTAGCTAAATCTGTTCATTAGGTTGGTTAAAAGCTTGTTGATATCTGGTATTTGATTAATAAATCTTAATCATTAATCTCATAAGCTGAAAATGAAAATGGACTTTTTAAAGGGGTGTTTGGGTCAAGGCAGTACTAACTTAAGTTAGTACTGCCAAGGTCCTTTTGGTCCTTTAAATTGATTTCAATTATCATTCAAAGGTTTATTAGTGTTGGATTTAAGGTTATTAAAAGCTCATATTAGTTTTTAAGAGTCTAAGTATTGCTAGTTAGAATCTGAGCTTATTTTAAGCTCACAAATGCTTTAGCTGCCTTAAATTGTTTAAGCTGCTTTTATTGATCTATTTGATTTGGTTTTGGTTGATTAAAGTTGTAGAAATTAGCTGCTTAGGTATGCTCTTGTTGGTCTAAAAGTTTTTGTTAAGTTTTCATGTCAACTGCATCAGTAGCAAACATAGGCAAACAATTGCTTTTAAGTTTTCATTTATCAGAGGGTATTAGTAGATTTTAGGTCTTGATTTTAAGTATTCAAGTAGATCTTAGGTCATTAGTAATCTGTTTTAGCTTATTTTTCAAAAATCAATTAATTAAGTCATCTGTTTTTGAGCTTAAAATTAGCTTTTTGTTTTTTCATTCAAAAACCAAAAGTTAGGTAGAACTGCATAGGCAGCTTTTTCATTAAGCATTTGATTTTCAAAATACTTTTTAAAAGTGGTTTTGTGTAGTTTATTAGTCAAGTTTTAAAGTAGTATAAACTGAATTGTCATAAGGATCCATTAGCTTATCTTAAAATAAGTTTAAAGTTGTCTCCAGGGACTGTTTGGTTAAAAGTTATATCAAAATGCTTATTTGAGATTTTTAGCTTATTGCCATATGTTTTTGTTCAGTTTCTGTCTTAACTAGCTTATTAGGTTTATATTAAGTTGTTTGTAGTTTATTAGGTCCAGGATTTAGCTTATTAGTCTTTTCATAGAAAAAACCAAAAACATCAAAAACAACATAAGTAGCTTTTTCATTGTGCTTTTTCAATGCTTAATTGAATTTCAAAATGTCTTTTGTTTGTTGTTTCAAGTAGCTTATAAGCTGATCTTTAAGTAGGTATAATCCAGATTGTCATAAGGTTCCTCTAGCTAGCTTAAAAATAAGCTCAAAGTTGTCTCATTGTCTGTTTTGAGCTCAGTTGTGTCCCAAGTGTTTTTCAGCTTATTGCCTTTTAATTTGCTTATTTCTTGTTTAAACTAGCTTATTAGTGATTTAGAAAAAAGTTGATTTCACAAAAATAGCTTATTTTTATCTGCTTTATAACTTGGCTTTTTAGGTTTTTGCAAAAATAAAAAAAAGGGAAGAAGAGAAATCAGGGGTGAGCAAGCTCGAACCCCTGACCTCAACCTTCCTCAACCCTTTATAAGCCTCAACACACACAACACTAACCAACGTGCCCTTGGGACTTTTACGTCTAAGTTTACAAACACATTCCTTTTAACACCTTTTTGAGCTATTTTTAGAATAAGCACTTCGAGTGCTTATTTTCTTTTTCCTGGCTTATTCTTTTTAGCTTATTCGTAGGACTTATTTTTCATACAATCTTTATAACTTTAGTAATTTTGAAGAATTTTAAGTCAAAGTTTAATATTTTTCGTGAATTAATTTTGTTAAAATCTTTAAAAAATCATAAAAAAATAGAAAAATAATCAAAAAAATAATTTTCTTTTAGCATATTCTAGGCTTAGGTTTTAAATTTACTTTCGTAGGGTTAATATTTTGAAAGTTTATTTTTAAAGAACGGGATTTCGTTCTCATTCTCGTTTTCTTCATTTTTAAGATTTAAACACTCTCGTTTTAGAATTTCCTTAGCCTTTTCTTTTCAAATAGTCAAATAGGATTAGAAAAAGTTTAGAAAAGCATTTAGGGTTTAATTTTAGTTCAATTACTTATTTGTCGCGTTTTCTTAATCCTGTTAACGTTTTTCATAGTTAGCTTTAATTGTGCTTTTATTTGCTCTCTATTAGGATTTTAGAAAACAATCATCTTCGAACCAATTCAAGTCATTGTACAAATAACAAACAGGGTCTCAATTTCACAAGTCTTTGGGAAAACGACTCGGTAATCACTTACCGGCTTCTTACGTATTATATTTTCGTGTGATTTTTCTTCCTACCTTTGTCCTTAAGGGTAGTTTAGAAATTTCATTATCATTATATTATTATACGTATTAAAACTTACCACATCACATACTCCTCACATGAAACGTCGATGACATCAATTCGATTAACCGATTCAGCATCATTGTAGGAGTATCTCGAAGTTTGACCAACTTTAAAGGTTATGGCTCATCATCAACTCGAAGAGTTAATTCTTCACCGTAAACATCAATCAAAGCACATGCCATCCTCAAAAAGGGTCTCCCGAGAATTAAGGGAACCCGAGGATCAACAACATAATCAACGACTACGAAGTCGGCCGGAAAATGGAACTTTCCTACTTTTACAAAGACATCTTCGGCAATACCGGATGGACTAGTAGTCGATCGGTCTGCAAGTTCAAGAATCATTTGAGTAGGAGTAAGTTCGGGGAGTGAGAGCTTCTTCCATATGGAAAGAGGCATCAAGTTGATGCTTGCACCAAGATCGGCCAAGGCTAAGCATTCAACTATCTCCGGAAAATCACATGGAATAAGAAACTTGTCGGGGTCTCCAAGTTTTTCGGGCAACTTTTTTAGGATAACCGCCGAACAATTCTCATTCACCGGTGTTTTAGCTAAGTCAAACAATTTTTCTTTGTTATTAAGGAGACTTTTAAACATTGAAGCAAATTTCGGCATATGTAGAAGAGCATCCGCGAAACTGAGCTCGAAATGTAATTCCCTAAAGATTTCAACAAATTTCGAAGCTAGATTATCATCTTTTTCATAAACCAACAGGAAAAACTTTCACTTTAGTTTGTTCCCTTTAAGTAGGATCACTCCGACTAAAGTAGTGCCCATTAAGGAATCCATTTCTAATTCAGTTGAAACATCAAAACCAGAGCTTAAAGTCTATAGCAGGAGACCCAAACATGTAAAAAATGTAGGTTCGAGTAAAGAAGCCAAGATTGTAGAATCCAAGAAAGCTAACAACTAGGAACCCAATCATTTGTGGGGATCCAATGCTACATATGTTCCATCTTCTTCTTCTCTTGTTAATGACAGGTTGTCCAAATTGTTCTTTGGTATATGGACTCCGGATGCTCAAAACATATGACAGGGAATCGCTCTCAGCTCATGAACTTTGTCAGTAAATTTCTAAGAACTATTCAATTCAGAAACGACCAAGTTGCAAAGATAATGGGATATGGTGACTATCAGCTGGGGAACGTAATTATCTCAAGAGTGTACTATTGTTGAATGGACTGGCATACTTGTTTTCTTCTTTCTGTTAGACAATTTTGTGGTGCGGATCTTGAAGTCGCTTTTCGGAAAAACACTTGCTTTATTCGAAACATAGAAGGTGTTGATCTACTTTCAGGATCCAGAGACACAAATTTGTACACAATTTCTCTTGATGACATGCTAAAGACTTCTCCAATCTGTCTTCTGTCAAAAGCATTAAAGACGAAGAGCTGGTTATGGCACCGTGGGTTATCGCATCTCAACTTCGGTACTCTTAACAAGCTAGCTAAAGACGGTCTTGCACGAGGCATTCCAAAACTTAAATTTCAAAAAGATCATATGTGTTCAGCATATGCATTGGGAAAAAGCAAGAAATCCACTCATCAACCCAAGGCTGAAGACACTAATCAAGAGAAACTATATCTTTTACATATAGATCTTTGTGGCCCGAAACGTGTGGAGAGTATTAACAGGAAAACATATATCTTGGTGATTGTTGACGATTATTCTCGATTTACTTGGGTCAGATTTTTGAGATCAAAGGATGAAGCTCCCGAAGCTAACATCAAGTGCATCAAAAATATTCAAGTTTGTTTGAATGCCACAGTCCATAATGTTCGAACAAATAATGGAACATAATTTGTCAATCAGACTCTTCGTGATTTCTATGAAAATTTCGGCATTTTGCATCAAACTTCTGTTGCTCGCACTCCTCAACAGAATGGCGTTGTCAAAAGGCAAAACTGAACTCTTGTGGAAGCTGCTCGCACAATGTTGATATTTTTAAAAGCTCCTCTGTTTCTATGGGTCAAAGCAATCAACACAGCTTGTTATACCTAAAACTGTTCCTTGATTCGTCTTCGCTACAACAAAACTCCTTATGAGCTGATGCACGACAAGAAGCCGGATTTATCGTTTCTTCGTGTCTTTGGTTCACTCTGTTATCCAACCAATGACAGTGAGGATTTAGGTAAACTAAATGCAAAGGCCGATATTGGTATTTTTATTAGTTACACGTCCACAAAGAAGGCTTTCAGAATCTATAACAGGAGAACCCAGAAAATTATGGAAACTATGCATGTGACGTTCGATGAGCTAACAATAATGGCTTCTAAACAATTCGGTTCAGGACCCGGGCTTCAATGTATAACTCCTGCAACATCCAGTTCAGGACTCATTCCAAACCCTATTTCTCAACAACCTTGTAATCCACCAAATAGAGATGATTGGGATCGTTTGTTCCAACCCATGTTTGATGAATACTTCAATCCTCCAAGTATTGTTGTCTCTCCAGTTCCAGTAGCTGCTAAACCAAGAGATGTTGATATAGCCGATTTACCTGTGTCTACGTCAATTGACCTAGATGCACCATCTACAAGTATTCCATCAACAAAAGAACAAGAACGTTCTCCAATTATTTCTCAAGGTTTTGAAGAATCACCAAAAACACCACATTTTCATAATGATCTACTACATGAATCTCTTCATGAAGACTCGACATCTCATGGATCGTTATCGAATGTGAGACCATCCTACACACCATTTGAACATCTTGGTAGATAGACTAAGGATCATCTAATAGCAAACGTGATCGGTGATCCTTCTCGTTCTGTCTCCACAAGAAAGCAACTTAAAACTGATGCCATATCGTGTTACTTTGATGCCTTCCTAACTTCTGTAGAACCAAAGAACTTCAAACAAGCAATGACCGAACCATCATGGATCGATGAAATGCAAGAAGAAATTCATGAATTTGAAAGACTACAAGTTTAAGAATTGGTGCCGTGTCCAGATAAAGTCATGTTGATCAAACTGAAGTGGATTTACAAGGTCAAGACAAACGAATTTGGCATGGTACTCAAGAATAAGGCTAGATTAGTTGCTCAAGTATTCAGGCAAGAGGAGGGAATCGATTTCGAGGAATCATTTGCACCGGTTGCAAGAATAAAGGCCATCCGTATCTTCGTAGCAAATGCAACCAACAAGAATATGATGATTTTCCAAATGGAAGTCAAAACGGCTTTCTTAAATGGAAAGCTCAAAGAAGAGGTCTACGTTTTTCAACCAGAAGGATTTGTTGATCAGGACAACCCATCGCATGTGTATAAGCTCAAAAAGGCCATGTACGATCTCAAACAAGCACCACGTGTATGGTACGACATGCTGTCAAGTTTCCTCATTTCACAACATTTCTCCAAAGGTGCAGTTGATCCAATACTATTCATACGGAAAGCAAAAAAATGACTTATTACTGGTACAAATTTATGTTGACGGTATAATATTTGCATCCACTAATACTGCCTTGTGTAATGAGTTTGCTAATCTTATGACCAGTAAGTTCAAGATGTTGATGATGGGGCAGATGTCATTCTTTTTAGGATTACAAATCTCTCAAAGTCCTAGAGGCATCTTCCTAAGCCAATCAAAATATGCTTATGAAATTATTAAAAAATATGGTTTGCTGACTAGTGATTCTGTAGACACACCTATGGTAGAAAAGAATAAACTAGATAAAGATCTACAGGGGACACCAATTGATGCTACACTTTACCGTGACATGATTGGATCCCTCATGTATCTGACATCCAGTAGACCTGACCTTATTTATGCAGTTTGCTTATGTGCTCGGTATCAGGCAAAGCCTACCAAAAGGCACTTAAATGCGGTTAAGCGGATCTTTCGATACCTAAAGGGAACCATTAACATGGGTCTCTAGTAATCGAAGGATACCGGTATGTCTCTAACAGCATATTCAGACGCAAATCACGCGGGGTGTCAGGACACTAGACGCAGTACATCAGGAAGCGCTCAATTCTTAGGTGATAAACTTGTTAGCTGGTCTTCCAAGAAGCAAAAGAGCACTGCGATCTCGAGTACAGAGGCTGAATATATTGCCTTATCTGGGTGTTGTGCTCAAATCCTATGGATGCGTTCACAGCTAACAGATTATGGTTTTCAATTCAATAAGATTCCTCTGTACTGCGACAACAAAAGTGTGATTGCTCTATGCTGCAACAACGTTCAACACTCAAGAGCAAAGCACATCGATGTACGCTACCATTTTATAAAGGAGCAGGTGGAGAATGGAATAGTGGAACTTTACTTTGTTCGGACGGAATATCAACTGGCTGACATCTTTACCAAACCCTTGCCAAGAGAAAGATTCAATTTCTTGATCGAGAAGCTAGGTATGAGAAGCATGTCTCCGGAAACGCTAAAACGTCTGACAGAGGAAGAGGACGAGTAAAGGTGGTTACTCGCGGTATATCCTGTATCATATGTACATAAGAAAACATAAAAACACAAAAATATTTTTCTTTTATATAAATTTTTCAAAAAGAAAATAAAAAATTAAAAAATCAGAAAAATATAAAAATATGTATCTCTGGCATGTCTTCTGAAAATCGATAACATTTACGGCCTTAGAAATGTCATTTAATAATGATACGAGGCTGTAAATGAAGTTCGAGCAGAAGTTCAAAAGCTTTTAAAACATGCCAAAAATGGCTTGCTATTATTTCAGATAGCAACCCGGTCGTCATCTTAAAGGCAAGTATTTCAAAAAGAAAACTTGACCTCATAACGGGAATTTATTTTCTCGGGAATGAATTACTTCATATTCATTCAAGGCTTGTGTTTACTTTGCAACACAACCCGTGCTTCCTTTATACAAATTAATGTACGTGTCAGTGCATTTCTTTGTTAAAATAAGAGAAATCTTATTTTTATGGTGTTGATTTTAAAAATAATATAATCATCTTTCGGTTTCATCTGAAAATCATTTTCTAAGACAATTTTGACCCATCAAACAATGACTACAGCTCTTTCAATAGAAAACGGGTCATTATTTGAGGGGGAGAAAGTGTCAAATTATCTTCTTCATAATTAATCAAGTGATAATCAGAAAAGGTTTTTTTAAACAATAACGGACCAATATTTAAAGGGGAGTTAATTAATTTTAACTCAATTGAGCTTTATTTGTTATGTGTTTAATCCTTTAGGGGTGTTATGGCAAAATGTGAGACTTATTCTTGATAACTAAACCTTAGGGACTAGTGTTGCCAATTAGGAAACTATTTCAAGACTTAGGATAAGTTTATTAGGAAAATAGAAGTCTTATTAAACCTTAGGGGGCATTTATGCCAAAACCTAAAAGATTTTAAACATAAACACCCCCACCGGTTCTCTTCTTTCACGCTCAAACCAAAACTCAAAACCTCCATTGTTGAATTTGAAAACCATCAAGAACTCATTCAACCCGCGTTTAATCACTAAGGTATACTTGTTTTATGTTTCTCAAACCTATAGTACCTTTCAATCGACCTTAATTGTGTGTTCATACTCGAAAAACCTTAATTATAGAGTTAATTTTCTTCATATTGAAAAATGAATGAAACCATAAATTGATTGAGGGGTGGTATGTGTTTAATTACACATACCTTTTACCTTTAAAAACGAGCTAAAATAACCAAAAACGGACTCAAAATACCAAATAT
>BQNB010133199.1:0-18505 GCA_026074375.1 Tanacetum coccineum
TTTGTCTTTTTAGGGTCTATTTTGATATAAAATGGATATGTGTTTTCACACATATCACTCATCCTCTCCTTCTTGAAGACTTTTGAGAGTTTCAGGGGTCATGCTCTTCATCCCAAGTCGTGGTAAAAGAAATTCGAACTGTTCTCTTGGCAATGCTTTTGTGAGTATATCCGCAAGTTGATAGTTCGTTTCCACGAAGTAGAGTTCAACCACTCTATTTTCCACTTTCTCTCAGATGAAATGGTGACGTATGTCGATGTGCTTTGATCGAGAGTGTTGGACATTGTTACAGCAAAGAGCAATGGCATTTTTGTTATCACATTACAGAGGAATTTTATTGAATTCAAATCCATAGTCTTTTAGCTGGGATCGCATCCACAAGATTTGAGCACAACATCCAGACATAGCAATGTATTCAGCCTCTGTTGTAGATATTGCAGTGCTTCTTTGCTTCTTTGATGACCAGCTAACCAATCTATCTCCAAGAAACTTAGCACTTCCCGACGTACTTCTTCCCGACGTACTTCTTCTTGAATCTTGACATCCCGCATGATCTGATTTGCGTGTGAATAACGTTGGATCAACGGCAAATTTTAATGGTTCCCTTTCAAGTACCGAAAGACATGTTTGACAGCTTCAAAGTGCTTTTGGTAGGTGGCTGTTAGGCTTAGCCTGATATCTACACACATGCGATACAGCGATTACAAGGTCTGGTCTACTGACTGTAAGTACAATTTAAGGAGCCCAACCTTCCTCTAAATCGAGTTTGGTCAACATGGCAATCCCCATGGAAGATCCTCATCCCAGTTTCAAATCGATCCACCATTGGTGTAATCGACAGGGTCAGAGAGATCCATTCATATTTCTTTAAGGTTTAGAGAGCATATTTGCTTGGTTAATAAGAAGCCTCCCTGGGACTTTGAGAAACTTGCAGTCCTAAGAAATAACAACAATTGTCCCATCATTGACATTTGGAAATTTAGAGCTTATTTCTTTAGAAATATGTGGACACGCACATATGATCTATCAAGGCAAATATATGTCATCTACTTATATTTAACAAGTAGAATATGTTTTGGCCTGATTTAAACGTGTGAATAAAACGTTGGATCCACGTACCTTGAAGAAAATGTGATTGGCCCAACAGGGAACTTTGATAGTGTGTCATACCACGCCCTGGTGCCTGCTTTAGAGCCCATAAAAAGCCCTTCATAGACGATAAATGTAAGTATATTGATCCTGTTCCTTCAAATAAATCCTTCAGGCTGTACTGACAAAGACTTCTTCTTGAAGATCACCATATCAGAAAAGCAGATTTAACATCCATTTTGTAGATGATCATATTCTTGTTGCGTCATTGTGCAATTGAATATTCTGATGCTTCTACCTGCAAACTGGAGCCATGTACGCTTCTACAAAATCACTACATTCCTCCTGCCGATATCCCCTTTGCAACTAGAACCGAGCTTTTGTTTTTCAGTTACATCACCAGATTCATACAAGCTTCACTTGTAGTATTCACTTGAGAGCAATAACCAAACAAAGATAGATCGAGGTACTAACTCCCATACTTCAAGTCGATCAAAATTCGTGAAATTTCATCTTGCATGGCCTTGAAAACCACAGTCTTCTATCGAGGAGCCATTTGTGAAGTTCTTGGGTTGACTTTGACAGTTCAGTATGGAAACAACACAAAAGCAATCGAAACTAACGTTTTCTGGTAACTACAAGGACAGATGGATTGCCAATGAGTTATCAAGAGGGTGAGTCTTTGGTCCATCTTATCTGAGATGAATCTGGTGTGTTGAGTAACTGGTTGGGTTCCCCGCTGAAATAACATTCCCAGATGATGACTTGAGTCAAAACACAGGTTCTCCAATAACAGGGTTAAATGAAGATGGTAGAGCATCGTGAGTGATTGGGGAGACTTCGATAGTGTTCTTCGCAATGCCTGTTGTTCGACTGGAAGATCATATCTGAATGTTGACGATGAAGCACTTAAAGAAGGTGCGTCTTGAGCAATTGTTGTAGACAAATATGTACCAGGTGGAACAACTTGAGCGTTAACTGCAGTAGCAGAAGACATTGACTCAAGATTGTTCAAGGTATTCATCAAACATTGGTTGAAATAACATCTCCAGCTCTTTATCTGTTGCCAGCGAGCCAAATTGAGTTGTTCCAGGGGGTCCAAAATAAAGGCTCGGGCCTGAACTCGTGCGTACAGGATCCATTGTCCTGTATGCATCATCATCGAACTGGACATGAATTTTTCCATTAATCGACGAGTTCTCTTGTTGTAGATTCTATAGCCCTTCCTGCTAGGAGCATACCCCACAAAAATCCCAATGTCAACTTTGGCTTGAAATTTTCCAAGATCTTCGCTATTGTAGGATAGCACAGAGCACCAAATACTTAGAGAAATGTAAGATCAGGCTTCTTATCATGTACAAGCTCAAGAGAAGTTTTGTGTTGTACGTGTATGAATTAGGGAATCGAGTTCTGGGTGTAACAAGCATAGCTACCGCTTCTTGCCCATAAGAAACATAGGTGCTTTTGAGAATATCAGCATTATAACGTGTTGCTTCCACAAGTGTAATGAATTTCGTCTTTCGACAACGCCGTATTGTTTGTAGGAGTATTCTCAGAACAGACTTTTGGATGAAATATGCCAACACTTCATAGTATTTAGACAGTACTTTGGTTGAACAGAATTCCTGTTCCTTATCTGTACGGATGTATTTGACTGTTTTGTTGAACCAACCTGAATTAGCTTAAGAAAGTTTCATCCTTAGATCTCAAAAACTTTACCCATGTGAATCTTGAATATTTCATCTTGCATGGCTTGAAACCAGCAGTCTTCTATCACGGCCATTTTGAAGTTCTTGGGTTCGACTTTGGACAGTTCGGTATGGAAACACCACTACAAAGCATCAGATGCTAACTATTTTCTAGTAGATACAGGATGAGAGGGATTGCCAATGATGTTATCAAGAGGGTGATCTTTGGTTGGGTTCCGCTAAATAAACATTCCCAGATGATGACTGTGCCAAACCAGGTTCTCCAGTAACAGGGTTAAATGAAGGATGTAGAGCATCATGAGTGATTGGGGAGTCTTTGAGAGTGGGTTCTTCTGCAATACCTTAATGTCGGACTGGATGATGCATATTTGATGTTGACGATGAAGCACTTGTAGACGGTGCGTCTTGAGCAATTGTTGTAGATAAAGATGTACCAGTGGAACAACTTGAGCGTTAACTGCAGTAGCAGAAGGTACTAGTTCATTGACTCAATATTGTTCAAAGTATTCATCAAACATTGGTTAAAATAACATCTCCAGCTCTTTATCGGTTGGAGCGAGCCCTGATTTGAGTTGTCTAGGGGTCATAATGATAGGCTCGGGTCCTGAACTCATGCGTACAGGAGCCATTATCTGATGCATCTCATCGAATGTGACGTAAATTATTTCCATTAATCGATGAGTTCTCTTGTTGTAGATTCTATAGCCCTTCCTGCTAGGAGCATACCCAACAAAAATCCCAATGTCAGCTTTGGCTTGAAATTTTCCTAGATCTTCACTATCATTTGTAGGATAGCATAGAGCACCAAATACTCGGAGAAATGTAAGATCAGGCTTCTTATTATGTACAAGCTTATAAGGGGTTTTGTTGTGACGAGTATGAATTAGGGATCGGTTCTGGGTGTAACAAGCAGTAGCTACAGCTGCTGCCCATAGAAACATCGGTGCTTTTGGGAATATCAGCATTGTACGTGTTGCTTCCACAAGTGTACGATTTCGTCTTTCGACAACGTCGTTTTGTTGAGGAGTTCTTGGAACAAACTTTTGATGAAATATGCCAACACCATCATAGTATTTAGACATAACTTGGTTGACGAATTCCGTTCCATTATCTGTTCGGATGTATTTGACTGTTTTGTTGAGGCCAACCTGTTTTTGCTTAAGAAAGTTGATGACAAACTCTGGAGTTTCATCCTTTGATCTCAAAAACTTTACCCATGTGAATCTTGAATAGTCATCCACGATGACTAAAATGTATTTTTTTCCCATTAATACTCTAGACTCTCATTGGACCACACAGATCCATGTAAAGGGTATAAAGAACTTCCATATTTGTGTTTTTAGATTTTGGTTTGTGGGAGAACTTCTTGCTTTTTCCAAGTTGACAGGCTGAGCAAAGATGATCTTTTTCAAACTTCAATCTTGGTAGACCTCTAACCAGATCTTTTCGAGCAAGATCATTGATTGTGCCGAAGTTTAAGTGGTTTAAACGACGATGCCACAACCATGATTTGGACTTGGAAGCTTTGGACAACAAGCATATTGGAGAAGACTTCATCATATCATCAATCGATATCGTGTACAAATTGGTGCTACAACTACCTTTAGTATTATGCACATTTAAAAAATAATTTTTTTATCACGAACAAAGCAAGAATGCTTTCTGAAGGCAACTTCAAGATCAGAATCACAAAATTGCCCTACAGAGAATAGATTGTGTCCAAGTCCCTCCACGTAGTATACTCTTGAGATCACACTGTCACCAATAACATAATCTCCATAACCCATGATAGCTCCGAAGTGATCATTCCCGAATCTGACTGTCCCGATGAACTTTTCCACAAAGTTCTTGAGCTTTGAACGATTCCCCGTCATATGTTTTGAACAGCCTGAGTCTAGATACCAAAGGATGACCTGTACGACCTGCATTTGAAAACAGTCGAGTGTGGAGAGTTTGGAATTTTGGTTCCCCAATTTTTGTTGGGGTCCTGGTGGTTAGCAGTTATGATAGAACATTGCACAGAAAGCTTAGTTAAAGGGCACATTTTGCCTAAGGCAAATTTCTTTCCTATGGGTCTCCATTGATAACCACAGTTAAGTTTTCCTAAGGCGACTTTCTTTCCTGTGGATCTCCATTGATAACCAACATTAGCAAATAGTTTGCCCGTTTCTTTCCAAACCTGCTTGGTCTTGTTCAAACTGTTATCAGACAGTTTGCCTTTTGGTTTCCAGATCTGCTTTCCTTTATTCAAGACAATTTTAATAGTATAGAGTTCAAGATATTAACAACACACATTTCATGACTTGTAGAGTTTAAACATTTGTTACAAGTTTTGCACATAGATTCAGGATTCGAATTAATTACAACACGCTTAGAGCTAATGCTAGAATCAACCCGATTCACTTTTGTCCATACTGACTTATTTGTCCTAGGGTAGTCTTCTACTTTCTTCTTATTCTCAGTCTTAGCATGCAGGATCCTATTTTTCTTTGTATTGCTTCTAGGCTTTGATCTGCTTGCTTCAATGGAAGTGTTTACTCCTGTAGAAGGAATCATAGGGATATTACTCTGTTGAACTTTCTGGTGCACTTCGTGTTTCTGTGTGTTGCTAGATGAAGTTCCTGGTTTATCATTAAAAGTAACTTGTTTTTTCCTATTTACAGGGGTAGAGGGAGCCTTGTTATCTCTTTCATTAAAACTTTTTGGGCAAGTGCCAATCACATATTCTAACAATTCCTGAGATAGCTTAGTGTATTGACAAGCATAGTTAAGTGCATTATCTAGTGGTTTAACTACTCTAGCTTCCTCTATAATCTCCCTAACTGTTTCTACACTCTCCTTAAGATGGCTGATATAGTTTAAATGAGCACTCCTATTGTTCTTAAGGGGATGAGGGATGGGTTTAACATCAATGGCATACATGCCAGGCGCAAGAACTTTTGGTTTGACAGAGTCACTAGTGACACAAGACACTTTGCTTCTCAACTGAGCCTTTAGACTCTCAATTTCATTTAACATGGTAGATGTCTTTTCACTAGTGTGAGCACGCGTAATCTTAATGGAGTCATACAATTCCTTGTAATGTTGTTTGACCTTTTCTAGTTCTACTATAACACATTCATTTTGTTCAATAAGAGCAGTGACATCTTTAGCATTATATGTTTCACAACTTCTGTCATTCATTCTAGAGATTTGATCTTTCAACTTTCTAATTACATTATCCTTTTCTTGAAGCTGTGTTTCTAGAATTTAATTCTGAAAAAAATGAGTCAAATTTAGGAACATCCTGAGAAGTTTGTGATTTGTTATTTCGAAAGTTTTCTTGAAGGTGTTGATATTTCAATTGTAAATTCAGGTATTCCACCTCAAGTTTGTTAAAACCTCTTATCATTTCATCATTAACATCCTTTTGATTCTCATTTTGTAATTTAGATATCTTAGCTTCAAGATCTAGACAACGTGATTGTTCAACAGCAAACATCAATTTATTCGACAAACAATTAGCAATTAGATTCTCTTTGCATGAAGGTTTCCTTTTCAAATTTTAGCACATTGCTTGTCTACAGTATTCTGGTCCACTTCGTCATTCATTTGATCAAAAATTTCTTCCATTACTTTAACTTCTTTATAGAGGACTGTTTGAACTCTTGCAAAGTGTTCTTTAAGAGTTTTGAAAAATGGAATTACTTCAGTGATGTAACATCTTTTTGTTTGCTCAAAACCTCTTTCCCCTTCTGTAACACCTGTTGGGGTGATTCTCTTTTTGCAAGTTTTGTCAAATTCCGTAAAAAGTTGTGTGAGTACATAAAGATTAATCTTTACTTGACTTTTAGTTGGAAGAACTCTGGGGACAAGCTTGACAGGAGTATTGGGTGGATACACTGTCAATGCTGAAAGTGGTTTTGGAACTGAGGTCTCAGCCTTTTTCCTGTCATTTTCATCTATGGACCAAAATATCTGTTCTGGGGTCAGATTTCTTTGTGGAGCAAAGGTTGCAAGAAGGTTCTCCTTTGAGTAATCTGGGGGGGGGGGGCAATCCTAACTTTATTTTCCACACATAGAGGGCTTTTCATTTTCTCCATCATTCTTTTCCTAGTTATCTCAGCTATCTCACGAGTATCCTCTGAGTCATGTACAACAGTGGGTGTATGATTGGTCGTGACAAGTACATGACCATTATATAGAGCAGACTGAGCTTGCTTTGCACGAGTGAGATATAAGGGATTTTTGTAGCCTATTGCTACCTTGTTCTTTTCATCATAAAACGATTTTGGTTTACATAACATGTGAACCGTTTGAACAGACTGGTCTTGTTTGTATAATCTATCTTCAATCTTTTCTTTTAGCCTTTTTATGTCTAAAAACTCTTCAAGGAATTTGTCTTCTTTTTGTTTAAAATCCTTTTTCAAAATGGTTACTTCTTCTGTCTTTGACTTATAATGGCCAACGGTAGAACTAAGTAGTATTTGTACTATTATTTGTACTGAATGAAGTTCTGATTTTAAAGAAGTTTCCTTTCTATTTCGGTCTGAGATAATTATTCTCATTTGTTCATCAATTTTTCGTTCTCTATCAGTTAATTCAAACTTTGCCCGTTTTTCATACTCCCCGACCAGTTCCTTATATCTCGCAAGTTCAGAGGTCAATGAATCATTAACTACCATGTCTGGCTTATTTGCTAATCTACTTTGTACACCCTGTTGAACACCCTCTTCATGCATTTCATTGATAATTGACATTAATGCATCATTTTGTACAGAAGATACATTACTTTGTACACCATTTTCTTCGTTGTCTTCCAGATACTGATTATACGGAATAATATTACTATCAATTTCTTTATTAATTCAGCATTAGTGTCAAACAGAACAGTAGTTATGTTGTATCATCGTTTGCATCTCGTGTATCTTTCATGTTACTCATTCTATGATTACAATGGTATCATGATCTCTGTTCCTCAACTGTAGGTATTCGAGTCATGTGATGGCCCTGACTTCATCGTAGATTGGCTCTTAATATGAAGATTTTACATCGAACATGGTATGTATTGGAAAGATCATCAACATCAGAGTCGAATGCATCACATTGATCAGCTTCAAAGATATGATCCACATTGAGTGCCAAATCATTCTCGGGTGAATCATCCATATCATCATCAAAGTTGGTAACCTGTTCTCCTGCAAAAAACAATGATTGTTCTTCATCCAGTGCTGCACCATTCTCCTGGGCTTGCATTAGTAGCATCTTGTCCTTGAAGTAGTCTGAATCCTGAAGTCGCTTTGGCCTTGGACATTCTCGTGCTATGTGTCCTAGTCCGTTACAGTTGTAGCACTTAATGGGTTTAGCTTGACCAGGATTGACAATGCCTCCTCTGTTCTAACCTCCTACATTCCCAGCTACAACATTTCCTCTTGCATTGTTTCTCTGAATTCGCCTTCCTTGATTATTCGCATTGTATCTTCCACGGACATCTTGAACCACAACTCTGTCATCTTGAACCGTAGCTTTGTTCCTTGCATTAGAAGACGTTCTAAGTTGATTGTTTGTTTGAGGAAGATGTGATTTGTACGATTGAGTGAGGAGGGCAAGTGAGTTGGATAAACTTTCAATCAAGTTTTTAGTTGAAGAACTTCCTGAGTCCAGTTGAAAGTTATCAGCAGGAGATGGTTCATTTGAGGATTGAGGAGACTTAGTTAATTGTATTGGATACTGCTGAACAGAGGCATTCAACACTAGTGCCAAAGGATCATTAGTTGGTTGAAGGAACCTTTCCATCATTGTTCTGTTCTCATTAGCATGTACCTCATGTTGCTTCAAATAGGCATAAAGCTGATCAAAATTAGACTCCTTCAAACCTCTGTTAAGTTTGACTTCAGTTATGAATCTACTCCACTCAGGTAACATGTTGTTCACAAACTTAGAGTTAAGCTGCATCCTGGGCATGGTCATCTTGATGTTTCTCATGTCATTAATGAGCTTCGTAAACCTAACATAGTATCCGTGAATGGTTTCTCCTTTGATTTGACGGAAGTGTTCAAATTCATCGTATAACTGAGATTCCCTGTCATCCTTTGTTAACTCAGAACCTTCCAGAATCATCTTCACATTGTCCCAAATGTCTTTGGCGTCAGTATAGTGGTTGATGAGTGAGTAGATGTCTTTTGGTATACCTTGAAGTAGGATATTTGTTGCACGAATGTCAGCTTTATACCTTTCCTTTTCTTCAGCTGAAAGGTCGTTAAGGACTCTAGCACGTACTGGACCTTGTTGAACTGCACCCTCAGTTCCTGCAGCAATAACATCTGAGACCGTTCCCATATGAAATGGACCTTCATTAATGGACTTCATTATATTCTCTCCATTATCCTTTCCCAGACAGTACAGACGTATACGTTGTTGCCAAGATTCAAAGTCTGTTCTATCAAGCATTGGTGGGCGTGTATCAGAACCGGCACACTGGATATCTTCTGACATACTAGACATCTTGTTTTATTATGATATGATATGTTTTGATCGATCAATGATTAGTGAGTATACGTTAAAAGTGGTGAGGTTAACGTATTTGGTTTTTGTTATAGTGATATTAAGTCCCAAGTTTGAATAAATTCCAAAGTGCTCAAACAGTTGCTCAACTCGCCGCCAGATTAGCAACTCGCCGCGATGAAATAAAAGCAACCCGCCGCTGGTTTAGTGAGGCAAACCGCCGTTTGCAATTTCAAGCAACCCGCCGCCTATTGTTCAAACCGCCGTAGCTTCTTTTAGATATTTGCTATTAAAATATTCAAACCGCTGTCAACCTGTTCAAACCGCTGCCTATTACAATAAAGCAAACCGCCGTGTGAACAACTCGCCGCGATGTTAAGCAACTCGCCGCCAAAGCAACCCGCCGTGTGTCAGACAGTTGGTCACCTACTAAATAAAATATTCTATTTAAGCAAACCGCTGTGAAGAAATTCTGGCAAACCTCCACGAAGAACAACGACTTTTATCACACAAAAGCACTTATAAATCACCCTTTTGAACGATTTTGCTTGATTTCTTTTGCACAACACAGTACCACAAGGCAATAGCAACTAGAAACACCCAAACTTTAACATTACAAACATCAAAATCTGGAGAAATTAAAAAACGAGCTAAGAACCTTCAATAGTACACTTTTCGATCTAAAACAAGCAAGAAATCGCACATACACACGATCTAATCATCCCATGTGCCCTGATACCAATTGTGGTATATCATATATTATAACACGGGGTCGATTCTTGGACTTGGCTAGTTTCTAGAGAGAGAAACACATAGAGAGATATTTCTAAAGAGAGAAATGTATGTGTAAAAGGAAAATGAATAATGACTAGCTTACCTCTTCCAAAGTTGGAAGAGGCTTATATAGTTCTTACAATATATCGAGTATTAATACCCGGTTAATTACCGAAAGTCATACGTTAAACTATTAACTACGAGCTATTAATAAACAGTTAAATACACTAGGTGACCGAGTCTTTTTCTAACATCTAACAACAATCAAGCATTAAATTTGAAACATAAACGTGGATTTCAATTCATCTCTCGTTGGGATTACGACATCCGGAAGATTGATCATTACTTTTCCTAAAGTAATTTTCACATCTAACGGGAATATTATTACCGATACGTTTTCGACGAAATCAGGAGGCGTCGGACATGACAGGAGTACCGCGATCAATAGCTGAACATTGACTCAATATCCGGGAAGGATATTCGCTGTTCGACAGAAGAAAAGGGGCCAGGCCTCGGAGCGTGCGAAAGCCATCCAAATGGAGGTACAAAAACTAGTAGAGGCGGGGATCATGAGAGAAGTTTATTACCACGAATGGCTGTCCAATCCAGTCATGGTGAAAAAACACGATGGTAGCTGGCGGATATGCGTAGATTTCACGGACTTAAACAAGGCATGTCCGCAGGATTGTTACTCCCTTCCAGAAATCGACTAAAAAGTTGAATCTTTCTACTGCTACCCCTTTAAGTGTTTCTTGGACGCTTACAAAGGCTATCACCAGATACAGATGGCAGATGGCAGAGTCAGATGAAGAGAAAACGGCTTTCCACACCAGCCATGGGGTATATTGTTATACCAAAATGCCCTTCAGCCTCAAGAACGCTGGCGCCACATACCAGCTGGTGGACAAAGCTTTTGACAGCCAAGTTGGTCGAAACATAGAAGTGTATGTTGATGAATTGGTTATTAAGAGTCACACAGAAGTAGAAATGCTAAGATATATCGATGAAACGTTCCGTACGTTATGCAAAATCAACATGAAGCTCAACCCCAAAAAATATACGTTTAGGGCAAGTGGAAGGAATGTTCTTGGGGTACATGATTAGCCCAGAAAGGATAAAACCGTGCCCTGACAAAACAGACGCGGTACTACAACTCCCGTCCCCACGGACAATCAAAGAGGTCCAGAGCCTCAATGGGAAGTTGGCTAGTTTGAACAGATTCCTCTCCAAGTCAGCGGAAAAGTCCTTGCCGCTATTTAAAACTTTGAAGAAGTGCATTAAAAAGAGTGACTTTCATTGGACACCAGACGCGGAACAAGCCTTCAAGCAACTAAAGCAGCACTTGTCAGAGCTACCCCTGCTGGTAGCACCCAAACCGAATGAGGAACTGATCGTATACTTGTCCGCCTCCTACAGAGCTATTAGTGCGGTCTTGATGACTGAAAGGGGCACGGTTCAGACGCCGGTCTACTTCGTAAGCCGCGCATTACAGGGCCCCGAACTAAACTATACCCCAATGGAAAAGCTAGTTCTATCACTGGTTTTTGCCGCCAAGAGGTTGCGGAGGTACTTCCAAGCGCATCCTATTGCGGTTATTACCGACCAACCGATCAAACAAATAATTTCACGTCCCGGCGTGGCAGGACGATTACAAAATTAGAGCGTCATGCTGGGAGAACACAATGTCACATATCGGCCAAGGACGTCTGTGAAA
The DNA here is from genome assembly GCA_026074375.1 of Tanacetum coccineum. Taxonomy (NCBI): domain Eukaryota; kingdom Viridiplantae; phylum Streptophyta; class Magnoliopsida; order Asterales; family Asteraceae; genus Tanacetum; species Tanacetum coccineum. Next base: position 11,770 of record BQNB010133199.1, read on the forward strand.
GGACAGATCCTAGCGGATTTCCTTGTAGAGAAGCCGGACGACTGTCCGCCAGACACATCAGTGGTTGAAACCCCGCAAGAGCTGTAGATACTCTTCACGGATGGATCATCATGTATAGATGGATCCGGCGCTGGCTTAATACTGACAATCCCGAAGGGAACGAAGTTTACCTACGCGGTAAGATTTCAGTTCACAGCTTCTAACAACGAGGCAGAGTATGAGACACTAATAGCTGGCCTACGGATCGCGACGCAGATGGGAGTACGCAATGTGCACGTAAGTGTAGACTCTAAGTTGGTAGCAAACCAAGTCATAGGGGCATACGTTGCTAAAGAAGAAAATATGATCAAATACCTGGAAAAGGTCAAAAGCCTGGTCAGCGGCTTGCTAGCCGAAACCCCCTCACTACCTTACACCTTGCATATCTACTTCTCTAGCCCCTCATACTCATACCCTAGCTCATCCTTGTCATCCCATAGCTGACCTTAGTCACTTACCTTGGTCTTTACTCCTTTTGCTAGGCCATTAAGGGTCATTCGCCTATAAATAGGTCGAATACCCCATCCATTCAACTCACACCTTCATTCTTTCTTTCTAATAATCAATGGCATCCAAGATCTAATCAAGAATATCAAGAGAAGTCCCAAGAGCATAATACAAGTGAAGAAACCAAGTCTTGAAGCCCCGAAGTTGTTATTCTAGGCGTACGAAGGCTAAACAGGTCCCAACGTTTTTGACCCTATTTCAGGTATAAGCTCAAAACCAAGTTCCATAAGCTCACATTCTGTTTTCATACCCTTATAATGTTCATATGATCATGCATAATACCATTGTGTTAAAGCTTTGCACTCAAAAACCATTGTGTTTTACTTTTGATCCAAACCGTGCTAATGAAAACCCTAATTTCATGTTTTTACTTAATCATTAAGCTAAACTTGTAAGATTTTATATTCTATCCTAATAAGGCTTATATAACATTATTTTATAAGTATTTTATTTTTTTTAAAGGTTTATTTCCCTTGGAAAGAATTTGAGCTTAAAAACCGGCGTTTTCTCATTTTAAAAACCCTAATTTGACCCGTTTTGATTTCTGGCTTAACGAATCGTGATTTTAAACTTTCGTTACGTTAAACTTTATATTTTCGCTTATTTTAATAGCTATTACTGCAAATTACCTTTCATATTGGAAAAATATCATTATTATGGATTTTGGACAAAAAACGATACATTTTATTGCATAGCGGTATATACTGTAACTTTTGAAAACTTATAAGTACAAGGACTATTTTTGCCATATTTATAAAGTTATAACTATAGGGGTCTATTATGTCACTTTCCAAAGTATAAGGTTTACTTTGTACATCTTTTAAACTAGAAGGACCAAACTTGTAAAGTAAACAACTTCAAGGGTTATATTTTGCCATTTTTATTCTTTTAAGGGTCTAAAAAAATGTAAAATTTTGGAAAAAAGTTAAAAATGTGTTCAAAACTTATAAGACATAACTTTAATTAACGCTTGACGTGTTATCAATTTCTAGTTATTGAGCAAAACACTTAAAACGATTATGTTAATAACTATTATATAATTCTTTCATCGATGTGCTTTTTAAAATCCAGTCCAAATCTATATGTAACCACAAATTACCTAGGGGGGAGCTTCATATTAAGGGGTTCATCTTTGGTCTTACGTTCTGATGGTTGTTGGGTTTACGATTTAAAGTTGCCCTAGCTCCTAAAAACGTTTAATGGAAATGACTTGAATTATGATGGCCGAACGTTGAGTACGATATTTCCATAATAAATTCAATCAAAATGATATTACGTTAAAGCCATTACGACATAAAACATATTCAATCAAACTAAGACTTGACATATTACCCCAGGTTGTGTGACGAAGTCGTTACTTTTATTTCATATACTTTTGCCATCAATCAGATTTCCCTATACTGTTAAGGTGAGTTCATAGCCTCACTTTTAAATCTCTTTAATGTTTTCATAAACCCGTGAGAGGGATACATGCTTAAACCATGAATACAAGTGTTTTCTAAAATGCATGCTATTCAGATATGTATGCTATCCAGATATATTATTGCCTAAGTAGCTTTCAGTGCCATTATTTCCATATCATGAACCATTAATTTCTTACGAGTAAACGCAAGTATTGTGAATAGATCTATTGGGGGTGACGGCTCCCGTTTGTATACCTATTCATAGGGTATCAATGGCATAATATTTGAACCTAACGGGTAACCCCTTGGCAAGTTACCTTTACACGGGGACAATCTGTTGTTCCCTAACCAATGTCACTACGGTTGATTTTCCCTGATTAACGTATTGGTGTCATGAGTAAGATGCAATAATAATGTTTTCTCCATGATAATTGTCCCTGCTATGAAATATTTCGTTTATGATAATTGTATTCAACTTTGACATTTCAAACCTATGATATGTAGAGATATCACATATCCTTTTTATCTAAAAATAGGCCCGTAAATGAATCAATTTGTGCCAAATTATGCTTGTATATTGCTTGTTTTGTCATTTGTGTTGTGTAGGTACGGATATTGCAAAAATCACAGAAAACAGTCAAAACTGGGGCAAAACGAACGCGGGAACGGTCGAAGTGCGCAAAAGAGCAGGAGTTTCTAGCAAATGTCATACAAAAGTCAACCCAGGTCAACCCACTAAATGACAAAACCTCAAATACCAAATGAGCCTTAATGTTAAATCCAATTTCCCTAAAGCCCTAAATAACACCGATAATCCTTTAACATTTAGGTACTAACGGTTGTTTTAAGTGTTACATATTAACCTCAAACACTTTTTTCATTTTAACTGTGGCCAAAAATTCCAAGCCCTCCTCTTTATAATTACCCGGCTAATTAACCCTTCACTTTACCCGAAGTCAAACACCTAAAAAATAAAATTGGGGGGATGGGAAAAAAGTTTTACTGTTTTACGTCCTTTTCCAATTCACATAAATTATCCAATTAAGTGTAATTACCCAATCCCTTCACTCGTCCAGCTTGCCCCCCCCCCCCCCCCCCCCCCCCCCCCCATCCCCCCCCCCCCCCCCCCCCCTGTGGAATGAAGATTCCAAGTACCAAGTACCTTGTCTGAGCATCAAAAATGCACCCTATTGATATTGATTAGGACAGCTCTGCAAAAGAAGGACACGCAAGATTCAAAACAAAAACACTCTTGTGGAATTTACACTGAATCAATGCAACACAAAAGAAAGCACACTACTCCAAAGAAGTGGGATTGCCAGCTTGGCAATCCGTGTGCTCACATTTTAATCCAATGGTCATAATTGAGGATCCAATGATTGAAAGAATTCGAGGGCCAAGATTAAACAAGAGGGCATGTAAAAGACCTTAAGAAGTTCTCCTCCTACCTATAAATACTGAAGGCCTCTTCACTCCAAGGATATCTAGTTAGCTTAAGTTAGGAATTTAATTTAGCTTTTAAATGTAATTTTCTCTTTAAAGTCATTTAGCTTATTGTGTTTTCAAAATCAATGTAATTCTCTTTTCAATAGCTTGTAATCCGTTTGTTAAATCAATAAGAACTTAATTTTCATAGTGTTTAATTATCATTTCATGTTTTCATTTATAAACAGTATTGTTAAATAAGCTCTCTAATGTTTAAATCTTTTAAAAATAAGTCATTAATGTGTCTTTACATTCATAAGCTAGCTAAGTTCAGTTAGCTTTTAATGTTTAACTATGCTTGTAAGATAATCAATCTACCCTCAAAACTTACCATAGCTTATTATGGAAGGGAAGCCAATAAGGGATGGGCTTCCAAGACCACACCAGCTTATTCTAGGATAAGCTGGAGCTTGTTGATTAGCTCATAAGAGCATTTGATAAGCCTTGTTTAGAGCAAAGGCTATTGTAAATTCTCAAATTCCTTTTTATAGCTTAATTTTGAATTTCAGCTTATTACTGCTTATTAACTGCTTATTATTGCTTAGTTTAGTTTATTAGTGCTTATTATAGTTGACAAATGCTTAACATGTTTAATAGTTAGTAATAATCTTAGTTTTCCAGTTTTAGTTATAAAACAGTCATGAAAATCCAAAAAATTAGCATAGTCTAGTAGATTATTGATTTAGCTTATTTGCTTATTGAAATGTGCTTATTAGGACTACCATAAGTTATCTACTATCTGGTATTAATATATTGTGCTTTAAATCTCAAATTTATAAGCTTAAAATAGGAATTTACATCTTAAAGGGGTGTTTGGTTCGGGCAGTACTAACTTAAGTTAGTACTGCCCTTTGCCATTTGTCTTTTTAATTTGGATTAGAATCTCATTGTTAAGTTTATAAGGTTAGGATTTGTGAATTTTTATAGGTTGAAATTGGTTTTGATCAAGTTTGTGTTTAGTAGTTTGAATCTGTTAGAATAAGCTCAGTTTAATAAGTGTTTCTTGATTCAAATTAGTTTTAGCTGTGTTTATTGCAATTTAGCTCTTATTTCTAGTGTTCTAATAAGTATAGATTCAAGTCTTTAGCCTGTATCAAGTTGTTTTGAGTTTTGGTTACAAAGTGTGTCAATTGCATCAGTAAGGAAATCAACAAAATGCTCATTTTCAATTTCCAAATTCAGCAAGTAAAATAGTTTTTAGCTTTTCAAATTTAGAGCACAAATAGATTTTAGGCCATTTTAGATAGATTAGGACTTATTTTAGTTTAAAAGTTTTTTTTGAATATCTGTTTTTGATCTGCAATTTAGCTTTTTGTCTTTTCATTTAAAAACCAAAAGTAAGGTAAAACTGCATAAGCAGCTTTTTCATTAAGCATTTTCCTTAAGCATTTGATTTTCAAAATAGTTTTTGAAAGTAGTTTTAAGTAGCTTTTAGGTCAAAGTTTTAAGTGGTATAAGCCAAAAGTCCATAAGGATCTTTTAGCTTATTGAAAAATAAGCTTAAAACTCCCTTAAGGGACTGTTTGGTTAGCAGTTTGCACCAAAAAGCTTATTTGAAATTTTTAGCTTTTAGTTAGTGTTTTTAGCTTAATCCTTGTTTAGAACTGTTAGATAGATTAGTTATAAGTTGTCTATAGCTTATTAGGGCAAAGTCTTAGCTTATTTCAAATTTTCTTAAAAAGACAAAAACATAGTTAAAAGTAAAAGTGGCTTTTTCATTAAGCTCTTTCATTGCTTATTTGATTTTTAAAATAATTTTTGAATGCTGATTTAGATAGAATTAAGCTCATGCTTTAAGTAGGTATAGAGCTTATTGCAATAATGTTACATTAGAGTGCTTAAAAATAAGCTCTAAGTTGCCTATTCAGGCTGTTTAATAACTGTTTTTGTGAAAAAGTGCTTATTGGTTTTTCAGCTTATGGCTTGTCATTTTCTCTTAAGTTTAGTTCAAATAGCTTTATTAGGGTAGTTTTAGGTTAGAATAGTCCATAAGGATCCATTAGCTTAGTTAAAAATAAGCTCAAAGTTGGCTGTTAGTCTGTTTTGGAAATTGTTTTCCCTTAGGTGCTTATTAATGCTTTTTCAGCTTATGGCTTATAATTTTAACTTAGATTTGATTCAGTCTTGCTTATTAGACTAGTTATAAGTTGTTGGTAGCTTGTCTAGATCTTGCTTAAGTTTATTCAAGTTTTTAAAGCTAATTGAGTTTTGTGAAAAAGGCCATAGTTCTTTTATGTGCATTCTGTGTTTTTAAGCTCAAATTCTGGCTTATTTGTTAAGTTTCAAAAAAGTTTTCTTCACAAAAGTTGCTTATTATAAGCTGCTTAATAACTTTGATCAAAATGTTTGTAAAGAATAAGAAAAAGGGAAGTAGGGAAATCAGGGGTGAGCAAGGCTCGAACCCCTGACCTCTACCAACCACAACCTTTCAACACCTCAACACAACACTCACAACCACTACGCCCGGAACTTTTATGTCCTAAGGTGCACAAACAATCCCTTTAACACCTTTTTGGCTTTTAATTAAATAAGCACTTCGAGTGTTGTTTTGCTTTTTCCCTGCTTATTAAGTTTAGCTTTTTATAATTTTTCTGCATTCTTTGTTACCTCAGCAATTTTTTGTAATTTTCTAGGATTTTTAATTCAAACTTTTATATTTTTCGTGCATTAAATTAGTTTTAAAACTTTAAAAAATCATAAAAATTAGAAAAATAATCAAAAAAATAGAATTCCTTTTTATAAAATTTTCTTTTATCATATTTTAGGTTTAGAAATTAAGTTTGCTTTCGTAGGCCTAAATTTTAGTGTACTTGCTTTTTAGTCACGTTTCTTTTATTCCCGTTAACGTTTTTCGTAGTTAATTTTTATTTGTGCCCTTTATTTGCCCACTAGTAGGATTTAGTTTTAGAAATCAAAGATCTTAGAACCATTCAAATCATTGTCCAAACAAAAACGGAGTCTCAATTCATAATTCTTAGGGTATAAACGACCTGGTGAATACTTACCGGTTTAACGTACGATATTTTGTGCAGAGTTTGCTTTTAATCTTTGTCCTCAAGGATTACTAGTGAATTTCTTTATACTTGTATATTATACGCGTACATCAAATTTTTGGCGCCGTTGCAGGGGAATTGTGTTAAAGATTCTCTCGTTTGAATTTGTCGATCGTGATTTGGAGAACCTTTCGTCTTCGAAAGTTACGTCTTTTTGAAAAAATCAAAAATATAAAAAGTAAAAAATATTTTCTTTTTCTTTTTACTATAAGTAGAAGTTTAATAAATATAAAAAAATACAAAAATATT
>BQNB010133201.1:0-12604 GCA_026074375.1 Tanacetum coccineum
TCTACCTATGCGTGAGGATTATAAGATGGAAAGGTTGGCTAAATTGTATTTGAATGAGATAGTTGCTAGACATGGTGTGCCGATCTCGATTATATTGGATCGTGATAGTTGTTTCACATCAAGGTTTTGGCAGTCATTGCAAGAGGCATTAGGAACTTGCTTAGATATGAGTACGGCTTATCACCCTCAGACCGATGGTTAGAGTGATCTTACAATTCAGACTTTGGAAGACATGCTTAGAGCGTGTGTCCAAGACTTTGGAGGAAGTTGGGATGTTCATCTTCCTTCGGTTTAGTTTTCGTATAACAATAGTTATCATTTTAGTATGAGATGTGCGCCGTTTGAGGCATTGTATGGTAGGAAGTGTCGTTCCCCTATTTTGTGGGCTAAGGTTAGAGAAGGTTAGTTGATAGGACCTGAGTTAGTGCAAGAGACTACTGAGAAGATCTCGCAGATTAAGGATAGACTTAAGGTTGCACGTGATCGTCAGAAAAGTTATGTTGTATAATGGATTCAAAAGCATCAAACCTCTCTTGTTCAGAAGAATCGAAACACATCAAAATGGTACCTTGGAAAGGTGTAGTACGCTTTGGGAAGAAAGGGAAACTAGCACCTAGATTTGTTGGACCTTCTAAGATTATTAAAAAAGTAGGCCCCATAGCCTACATGTTAGATTTGCCTAAGGAGTTAGATGGTGTTCATGACACGTTCCACATGTCGAACCTTAAGAAGTGTTGGCCTGACCCAACACTGCAAGTGCCTTTGGATGAGATCCAAGTTGATGCTAAGTTGAATTTTGTGAAAGAGCCTGTGGAAATTTTGGAAGAGAGTGAGTTTGAAGGTAGATAGGTAATTGCCATCGTCAAGGTTCAGTGGAATTCGAAACATGGTCCTGAATTCACGTGGGAACGTGAAGATCAAATGAAATTAAAGTATCCGCATTTGTTTAGTGATGTTAGTAGTTGAATTTTGGGGACGAAATTCTTTTAAGGGGGGTAGAATGTAACCTTTGCCCTTTTTGTGTTCTAAATATTTCATTAATAGTCCTTTGACTATTTGACTTTTGTCAGTTTATTCAGATTTTGTACCATGTTGACGGTGGTGATTTTATGAGATATGTGATGATTTGAGGTTTATTGTGATTAATAATCCTTTTTAAAGGTATTATTGTGTTATGTGTATTCCGGGTGGTTTGACCCGTGAATTTTGAAAAATGCCGAAAAAACGAGTCTAATACGTCCCTTAATGTCCAAATTGAATTTTGAAGGGTTTAAAGTGTAAATATGGCAAGTGAATACTCTAAGTTAATGGAAAAGTATTTTTAAGGTGAATAAAAATGCTTTTTAACTTTGGGGAAAATGTTACGGTTGAGTTTTAAGAGCTTTTAAGTGATTTCGACACGAGAAGAAAGGCTCGGGACTTCCTTGGATCCCTTGGCCGGTTATGGGAAGGATAGGGAACAACATGGCTAGTTTTTAGGAGTTGTGTCTAAAGGTGTACACATCTATTCCATATGCTAAGAGATTTCCACTCATTTTCATTTCATTTCAAAAAAAATAAACACACACTTGTGTGTGTCTTGTGTTCGTCTGCCACCTACAACACACACACTCATAATTTTGAATTTTGATCAAGAAAACATGAAGACATAAATATTTGGGGTTGATTCTAGTGTTTGGTTATTCATTTAAACAATGTTTGGGTTATCCGGTTCGTGTCGAATCTGCAAATTTAAAGATTGTCTTGTAAGTTTCTAAATTTAAATTTTGTTTGTCCTTTTGGGTTTATTTTGATGCATAGATGTTAGTTGTACAAGTTGATCGTTGTGAAAATTGATTTTTGGAAGCGAAACGAAAGAAAAGGATGCGTTTGGTTCGTGAATAGTGAAAAAGAAAATAAGGGTTTTTGTAGTTTTGATGTGTGTTGTGATGGTTGATTATATTTGATGGCTAGAATGCTTTTCTTTTGATAGTGGCTTGTATGGCATATTTGGGCATTATTTTTAAGCATATCTTGGCTTATATGGGCTTTTATGTACACACTACGTTCTTCAAAATCACTAGGAAAGTGATTTTGATTATTTTTGTGTTATGGCATATGTTGTGGACTATTTTTGAGGCTTATGTTAGTAACCAAAAGCGATACGTAGCTTATTAGCTTATTTTAAAGCTTAATATACGTATTTTGGAGTTTATGGACTCACGGCCCAATAAGTCTATTTGAGCCGCGGCTTAATGGGAGGGCTTATTGTGGTCCGGATTATTTCTACATATAAGTATATACTTATATATGTAAATGGACCTTGGTTTTGGACTTGTTAGTATTTTGGGACTTTAAATGTCCTAACTGGACCTTGTAATAAGCGATATTGGTCATTTTGAGAGTTTGGTGATTTTTGAATGCGGAAAGGTATTTACGAGTGATATTGATCGTTATTTTTGGGGAAAAGGTTTTGGTGAACGTTAAAGTTTGAGATTTTAGAATTTTGTAAAAGTGTCGAATTGTGAAAAGTGTTTGGAAATTAAGGTTTGAAACCTTGGAAAAACGTTGTAAACACGTACGGGTCATGTCGAAATTTCGTAATAAAGTTTTACTTGTAAATTTTTTACTTAAAACATGATTTTTGATTTTTAATAGTAAAATATTATTTTATTATTTTATTTAATTAATAAATTCACTAAAAGACGAAAACATATAATTTTTCTCGAAACTTTCATAAGGTGTCTGTTGTGATTAAACGTGTCGTTTTTAAATCAAGGAATGATTATTTTGAAGTGATTAAGGTGTACCGAATGGACTTGTCGAGATATATTTATAATTAATTAATTATATTTATTTACTTTTATTACTTACTATTTACGCTAAATAATATAAGTATGTATTATCAGAGAATGAGATTGATATGATTATGGAGACAAGTCGTCAACCATCACACCACTAAAACTGTTTTGGGTAATTGTACAACGCGTCTGATATGTGTGAAAACACATATCCGTTTTATATCAAAATAAACCCTAAAAAGACAAAATTGTGCTTTAAATGCTTGAATATTGCTTGTTTTGTCTTTGTGATTGTGTAGGTACGGATAAAGCAAAAATCACAAGAAAACGGTCAAAACCGGACAAACACGAACACGGGAACGGAAGAGCACGCAAAGAGCCGGGAGAAAGCTATCAAAAATCAAGAATGGTCAACTCAAGTCAACCTTTGGTCAACTTAAGTCAAACCACAAAAAGACAAAACTCCAAATATTTCCAAATCAGTACCTCATTAATTCTAAAATTACAAAATAACCCTTTGAGCCCTAACGATGTTAACTTCTATTAATAGAAGTTAACACCCGTTAATTTTTTATATAACAAATCCAAATCCAACACCATGGCCCATTTCTTTTGTCAAAAGCCCAAGTCAAAGGAAAATAAGACCCGGTCAAAGAAAAAAAAATCAAACGCACCCTTCTCAGTTAAAAATTGGCGCCAATGTCTGTTTTTACTATTCATTGTCTTCAACAATTAACCACAAGGTCAAAATCATGGGGCAAATCACAATTGAGGGCTAGAAAGGACAATTCAAGTAGCGAAGTACACATGGGCAGAGTATCACGTCACTTAAGCCTCTCATTGGCCAATACCCAACAAAGGATGCCACGTGGATAGTGAAGAAAGCACAAGGAATGAAGTTATTTACTCTAGAATCACTCTCAGAAGAAGCACAAACCTGTCACAATCACGGATTGCCACGCTGGCAATCCGTGTGCTCCAAGAGTAATCCAACGGATGAGATATAGCATCCAATGATGAGAGATGATCTAAGGGCCAAGAAAAGAGAGAGCGTGTAACTGAATTTGCATCTGGAAGCTTCATCAACTGGCTATATAAAGCCCTTCATACTCACACACACTCCACCTAGTTTTTAGCTTTTAGATTTTTAGATAAAATTGTAACTTTAGCTTATTAAGTTTTTAGCTTATAAAATTTTTTTCAGTCAATGTAATCCAGCTTTAATGTTGTGTAATGATTAATCTTCTGTTTAATTAAATCAAGTTTTCCTTTAATATAAATGTCATAGACTCTCAATTAGCTCTAGTGTTTGTGTATTGTTTTGAATAAATCTCTTATATAGCCTCTCACAAGTCTCTAAGCTTGTGCCTTGACGCAATTGTTCATTTATCTACTTGAACATCTAAATCATGCTTAATTCATTGATTATTAATTTTGAGCTTATGGAAGGGGAGTAGCAAGATGAGCTTCCATGGACTTTTACTGGCTTATTTTTAATAAGCCAGGGCTAGTAGACAAGCTCTTTGAGCCTTTTAAGCTTTTGTTTAGCTAAAGCTTATTGTAAGTCTTCATTTCAAATTCTGTTTTTAAATACTTAGTGTAGTTTTGCTTATTTGCTTATCAATTGCTTAATCTGCTTTCTAGTTGCTTATTTGTGCTTTATATTGTCTTATTGTGCTTATTAGTTATGTCTTTTAATCTGTTTTTAGCTATATAATTATAGATCTTAGTGTTTCATAATCTGTCATAAAATCAACTAAAAAACCAAAAATAATTAGCTTAGCTTGTAGATCTTTGATTCTAGCTTAATTGATCTTTGATTTATGTTTATCAAACTTGTTATAAGCTATTTGATATCTGGTACTTAGGTTTTGCTAGCTAGATTTTAAAATCTAAAGTTTAAATGGATTATAGGATTTTGAAAAGGGGTGTTTGGATTAATGCAATTTGACCTCAAAAAGTCAAATTGAGCTAAGTTCATTGCTTAAACCAGTTTTTAATTCATTTAAAATCAGTAGTAAAAGAGATTTCAGAAGTTAGATTTCAAAAATTAAAAAGTTAAGGCTAAATCTCTTTGTTTTTGCACTAGGGGAATTTTTCCTTTTCTAAGATTGTTAAAAAATTGATCCAAGCCTCCTTGAGCTTGGATCTTGTTTGAGTTTTGTTTAAACACACTCATTGAGTGTGTCCATAGCAGGGTTTACCACTAAGGTGACCTGCATTTGAGTTTTGGCCATTTGGCCAAGCGCATCAGGCTGGACCTCTGTAGCTCCTACTGCAGTCCTTCTTGATCAATTTAAGTTGTTTCATTAGGTTTTAGCTTATTAAACTCAGTAGGACTTTAGTTTACTTATAGGATTAGTTAGATTAAAACTTGTTTTAGAATTCTAGCTTATTTACTAAGGTACATAAGTTTTTAAAGTTCTCAAAAAAAAATCCTAAAAAGCCAAAAACAGTTAGTAGTAATTAGCTTTTAAAGTTAGATTTCTAGCTGATCATGTCTGATTTTATGTTTTGGATTTATAGCTTATAAGTTGTTTGCCTAGTTTCCAAAAGCTCAGTTTCGTATTAAGCTCTTTTTGAAGATTATTGTTATTTGGTTTTTTGTGTCTTACGTGTTTTTTTTTAGTTTGCTAATTTGATCATTAGAATTAGAAGTCTTAAGGTGTTTTCAGTTAAGTGAGATTATCAAAACTAGCTTTTACATGTTATAAGCTTCCTAGAACAGCTTTTGTTTTTGAAAATAAGCTTAATTTGGGCTGTATGCAAGCAAAATAGTGGACCTAGCTTTTTAGTTGTCAAAAAGGCCACTTTTGAAAACAGAGTCTATCGTAAGCTTTTTAGAGCTTTATTTTTGAGTTTCAGATTAAATTGTTTTTATAAAAGTTGCTTAAAAAAGTGTGTTCTTCAACTTTGTGCTTTTAGTTTTCAAAAATAAAAAAAAAATTGCAAAAAAAAACGTGTTCTGGGTACTTGACCCAAGACCTCACCCCAACAAACACCAAATGCCTTAACCATCATGCTACATTAGCTCATCCGTCCAAGTCTTCTTCCATTTATTTGTTATAGTCACTTGGGCTTTAGCCCCAAGTTAATAAGCCGTAGCTGTTTCAGCTTATTTAGGGGCTTATTTGATTAGCTGTTGGGTTGGTCTTATTTTTCACTTGTTCCTGCGAGAATTTAGGATTTTTCCTGAATTTTTGAGATTTTTCCATTCATTAGTTTAATTTTAATAATTTTTCTTAGGTTTTAATTTTCGAAAATCATTTAAAAATAAAAAAATAACTTTTAAAAATACAAAAAAAAATAGTTTTTAGTTTTAGAATAATTACTTTTAGTTTTACATCCAGAAAAATCTTTTTTATCACTTTTAGATTTTTATATTCATTTTTAAGCTTTTAATTTTAATTTTAAAAAATAGGATTTTATTATAAAAAATAGTTAAAAAAAAATATTGGTTTTTATAGTATTTTAGACTTTTCTAAGTTTAACAAATCATTTTTAGAATTTTCAGGATTTAATTTGCTATTTTCTAGGATTTAAATAAATTTAATTAGATTTTAATTCATAATAAATACAAAAATAATCAAAAAAAAAATTATTTTTCATTAAAAATTTTCTTTTGCTTTAATTTAGGTTTAGAAATTTTATTTGCATTTCTAGGAGTTAAATTTAGCATAGTTGCTTATTTGTCGCGTTTTATTTGTTCCGTTTAATTGATTTTGTGCATTAATTACTTTTGTTTGCTTATTTTAATTGTTGCTTTTAATTAGTAGTTATAGAAAATCAAATCAATCTTTGTTTTAATTCAAATCATTGTCTAAACAAGAGCGTGGTTTCAATTTCATGAATCATTGGGGAAACGACCCGGGAATCATACTTCCACGTTTATTTTCGTATTATATTATATATTTGTGAAAGTTTTCCTTTTCACTTTTGTCCTCAAGGGTAAATTGGTAATTTTCCATAATATTATATTTTATTATTACGTATATATAGATTCTGACTGAATCAGCGTCTAAACTCTATGAATCAAACGTGAAGATTGTTTTGGAAGTGATTGATTAAAATAAGACATTAACTGGACTAGGTCGTGTGCGGGCGTCGTTGCATTTGCTTGTGTAGTAGAAGTTGGTTGCTAAAGGCTTGCTTAAGGTGAGTTCTCTTAGCCCCACTTTTTACTGGTTCTTCCGTTAGGGAAAATGATACTCAAATTTGTTTTGAAATGTTTTGAATTGATCTGTGCGAAATGTGGTTTTATTTTTGGGACAAGATATGTGCTTATGACTGTTATGTGAATATTACGTGTTGATTTACTTGCATGTACTGTGTTTGACATGGCAATGTTCTGTGTGGTACTTGTATGTACTGTGTTTGGCATACAAGGTTCTGTGTGGTACTTGCATGTACTGTGTTTGGCATGCAAGATTCTGTGTTGAGATTTGACTAGCAGGGATGCTATGTCTTAGATTGTTAGCATATATTCACTGTCATATAGCACTATTGTCTACTGTTGAAATATTGGCACAACTGTTGGGTTTAAGGTCAAACCCACGAGCTCACCAACATTATTGTTGACGTTTTCGAGTATTATTTTCAGGTGAAGTGAAAGAGGAATAGTTTGGTGATTAATAACAGACTTAGAAGTATCCCGTGTGGAATTTCGTTTGAAGTCTTGCTTGCATGTTGTTTGATTTTAGTATTTTGAGATTTTGGATTAAGTTTGGTTATGGTCCCCTGCGAGGGCATATGAATAAATGTAAGAGATTAGTGGATTTTAGATGCGATTTGGGACATCACTTGAGTTTGTTCAAGGTTGATGGTCTTCATAACACTTGGATTTTATGCAATGTAGTTTTCTCTAATTTTGTACCTTGTGTTGTGATTGATCATTATGTTGCATTCCAGAGTTTCCGCCATTGTCGGGGTGTGACAATAATTTATTTATGAACACACGTATCTTGGCGGGGCAACCACACTCGTGATATGGTTGCACACACAGCGTATGTTTGATTCCGTTTCTATATATGCAGATCTGAGCCTGATGTGTGTTTTGCAAGCTTTAAATTTATAATACTAGAAATACCGATTTTTACTAAAAACACAACACGGGCAAGTATACCCTTTCGTGTATAGTATAGTTTAAGGTAAGTCTAGGTCGTTCCACAGGAATTGAAGTCTTCACAGTTTGTAATTAACGAGCTAAGGCTAAAATTATTGTCACTTAGCAAATTAACTGAAACGTGCATATATCAAATATTGAAAAGAAAGTAATAAAAGGATGATTCAAGCATGTTTGTTTAGGCAATGATCACTAAGACATAGAAGTGTTTAGGATAGTGTTTATATGTTTAGAGAATAAAGAGATCACAAGTTACAAATCCGTTCGGCCTATAAATGTAACGAGTAAATATACTAGTTAATAACAATGAATCCTTTCGGCCTTTATATATTATTATAACTAATATAATAAGTGGAATGATTAAACACATATATAAAAGAACCCTTTCGGCCTTTATTCTTATATCAAATATGTTTTACCAATCCAATAAACACATATCCAAACGCTTCATATCAAAAATCACATAATGCCAAAACAAACACAAAAGGACTACTCTATAATCATAGAGATGAAGCTCATAACAAACATATAAATTCTAGGAAAATTCATATTAAAAGAGTCATAGAAATTATACTAAACGATTATAAGTTCAATGATTTGACACTTAGTTTTCCCAAACAAAAACTAATGTAAAACCTATGCTATCAGTTCATATCGACTCGAACCCTTAAGGTGCTGTCACCATACTTGTAGATTCGTGTTTGATTGGTAAGAAATGATGTAAAAGATATGTAGAAGTGTGTATAGATAGATATCAAAATGGGAGAGCCAATACCTCCTTTTATAGGCTAGGTGAGGGAAAAAGTGTGGCGCATTTGATAAAAAGTGTGTAACAATCCGCATTTTCTGGTCATTTTACGTCAATAAACTCAAAACTATTTACTTTGAACTTTTATGCATTTACTTTTAATTTCAACAGTTAAGTTAAATTGCGTAAACCGAAAATCAACAATTAACGTAAACCGGCATTAAACAAACAAAATTTTACGTCAAACAAGTGTTATATAATTATTACGAAGATAATTTATAATATTTCATATTTTAATTTTATTCATTACGTAAAACGCTTACGTTTTGCGTTATGAACTTTTATGCATGCATGTAAACTATACCACCTTTACCAATACTCACAATACTTATACTTTATCAAAATTTATTATTTCCCTCCTCCTAAAGTACTTATAAACCGACCCCCTTCATGATATATAAACATAATATATGCAAAATACCACAAAGTCTTCTACTTACAAAATATCCTACCAACTATGCTTCACTTTTCTTCCAACCTTCTTGCACACTCAACATCACCATTCCCCCCCCCCCTCTCTAATCACTTACACAACCACGCCCCCCACTTCTTGATGGTTGTGTACTTATTTGTCTCCTAGATATTTTGCCAAGATAGTTAAACTCTTCTATATAAGAAACACTTCACTAGTATCCTCATTTCATTCACCAAGATCAAATAAATCTCTCTTTCTCTCCTTGCTAGGCCACGACACAAAAAAAGGGTTCCATTGTCTTCCATTTTCTTTATATTTCTAGCATACAAGGGTGTTCAAGGTTCATATACAAGAAGTTCTTAGGTTTTTTCAAGTTTGGGTTGCAAGATTTAAGTTAGGGTTTCATCATTTCAAGTTAGGGTTTTTATATGTTTTTCGGAAAATCAAAGCTTAAGGTTTCTTTGTGTTCTTCATCTTTGTAAGCATACCCTATATACTCTTTTGATTTTTATACATCTTGATTACGATCATACATATTTCCATACTCTCATTATTATCATTTTCACATGAACAACTTGATTATAAAGTTATATCACCAACTAGTAAATTTTTTTAAAAGTTTATAATGAAATCAAAAACAATAATTACATATATAATTATTTGCAAGAGGTGTAAAATAAATTATATACATGAAGGAACATCTAGAAATATTTATTTTGGTATAAAATAAGTACTTGTTAATTTAATTAACATGTTGTTAAACTAAATGTTCATATTCTAGCTTATTTAGTTTTATAAGTTATTTTATGTTTTATTCACTATGTTAGGAAGAGTTAGATGGGATTAGGTTAGTTTGGATGTGTTGATTTTAAAAGTGGTTGCTGTGATTAGATTAGAGGTTTTTGTTGTGTAAAAATGAAGTAAAAATTACAAAGTTTTGAAGTATAAAATACCCCTAAGGGCAGTCCGTTCAAAACAGAAACATAGGGACTTTGTGACGAGTTAAAACCTTAAAATATGCTAGTACAGTTAAATACGATTCTGTGCATATAGAGAACTCAAAAAACGGACATATAACGAAGGAGATATGGTCAAAACAAGATTTGTAACAATACCAACAAAACAATTTTTATATATAATCTGGCAGATTTAGTTTTTGTAAATTTGACCCCTTTCGGGTCTGAACTGGCTTTAGTATAAAACTAGAAACTTGCTCAGAATGATTTTTCGGTCAAAGTGTTTTGGCTTTGAAGCCCGAAAGTGTAAGACGGAAGAGTTATACTTAATCAAACTTGGACTATTTTTCGGAAAATGTCATAAGAATTCCTGCACACTTTTTATCTAATAATATTGCTGTTAGGAATAGTAAAATAGTGTTTTCGAACATTTTCGGGTCCGGTTGGACTATAAAAACCTTAGGAAATAATGTAGTAATATTTGTATGATATTTATACGCGTTAAAAACTTTATAAATATTATTTTATAAACTAGTTACACTATAAATAGGTTGGCGTTGTAAAAATAATAAAAATAGTAAGTCAAGCGAAATAGACTATAATTAATTTTCAAACAATTAGAAAATATTACGAACGTATATACTTGGAAATTAAATGATGAACTTAACATAAACATTGTTTTGGCTTATAAACTAAAACACAAACTATTAAGTGGTGATATAACAATATAAAATATGATGCATTATTTTATATTCACATGCATTATTCTAAATCGACCTATAATTAAATAGGTTGCATACCAGTCCTTTGTAACGACTTTCCTTATTGATTTTTCCAAAGTCAATACCATCACTTGAGGTGAGTTTCATGCCCCCTATTTTACTTGTTTGACTATTTTGGGGGAGAATACATGCTCATTTACAAACTTGTTTACATACAAGTTTTCATACGCATTTACAAACTCGATTACATACTCGTTTTCATACTCGTTTACATACTCGTTTACATACTCGTTTTCATACTCGTTGACATACTCAATTACAAACTTGTTTACAATTACTTTACAAATCTTGGGGTGAGATACATGACTTGTTTTCACAATAGGACGCAAGTACAATAATTTTCAATTTTTACAATGATTACGGATTTTGCCTAAGTAGCGATAACCCACCATACCCACTATCATGAATTGTTAATTATTTTGTGTAAGAACGTGTGTTATAAATAGATCTTTTAGGATTGACATCCCCGTCCAGGATTGGTGCCAAACATGGCCAACGGGTATATATCATGTCTGATTGCGGGTGTCTCACTTTGGACACTTCTTAGGTTACTTTAATTTTCTGAAATTGATTGGCATTCAATGGGGCACATTAATTGCCTGAAATTTATTGGCACATATACATTGTTGTAGCTTTAGTTTTATGAGCTTAGTGTAATCGTAATCACTTCTCCAGATATTGTATACCAAGCAATACTTACTTTAAATCTTGCGGTCCCACATTTATACTTACATAAACCTATGAACTCACCAACTTTATGTTGACACTTTTAAGCTGGTATTTCTAAGGTGAATAAGAGGCATTACGTACTTGATGTGCATTGAGGTCTAAACTTTTCAAGATTTCATTCATGGATTTCTACTTGCATTCAAACTATCAACCTCGTTGTATTATTTTCAGTCTTTCATTTTGATGCAACTTCGAGACAAATGTTATATCTTTTTAAATTTCAATTAAATCAACGAGATTATCTTTCAAACAACTCATTTAAAGGTTGTTCTCTTGTATCTTGTGCTATTGTATTATGAAGTAACGCTCTCGGTTTCCATTCTGCTACGACATATTTTGGGGGGGTGTTATAGATTGGTATCTAGAGCCAAGGTTATAGAGAACTAGGTTGCATATTTTACCTAGACTATAACCGTTTTCATAAACATTGCATCACCTTAAACTTTTTCATGTGCATACACACTACTTGCTTACATGACTTATAATTTCATTTACTTTCCCTTACGTACATTTTACCCTTTGCATTATATGTGCGTTTACTTTTGCCTTGCACACATTTTACATTTGATTTATGTAAAGGTTATTTATCTAAATACTATAACTTTTCTAAGACATTGTGAATGACACGATGATCTTTAAAACTTTTCATGACTTTACATAATACCGTTTTACATAACATTGAAACTTGTCACAGTCCGCTGATCCCACTAGTTATCTTACAATTTAACTTTGAGTTTGAACACCCTCCTCATACTATTGAAACACCTATGCCATCTTGTGACCGCCGCCTAGAAACATGCCAATTAATTTGAACACGACTATACCCGTCATCTCGTAACATTTCATCTTTGGATCACGACTTTTGGAATCTGACTTATTTTATTTTCTTTTACTCCGTTCGATTTTGAAGAAAATACCGACGATAAAACAAAGAATAAGTTCCGCGGAGAGTGAGCAGATTGTAGCCCAATGAGTTAATAATGCTATTGAGGTTAATGCTTAAGGAGGGACC
>BQNB010133202.1:0-18503 GCA_026074375.1 Tanacetum coccineum
AGTTTATGAATAAAAACCTTATTCATAACATTGTTGTTCTCATTTGTTATTCCGCTGCGTGATCAATGTTATGATATCCTAGATGGCAAAATGATCTATGAATCCTACAATTAGGCTTTAACAGTTGGTATCAGAGCCACGGGGCTCTCGATCTAGGATCATACAAGGTTTTTAAAGAAACCTATAAACCCTAATTTTCAAGAATTCGTTTGTGGTAAAAAGTTTTATGGGGTTTTGAAGTTTATTTGATATAACAATGATTATAATTGTCCTCTCTACCTTTTTCGGTATGCAATACAATTATAAATCATTGTTACTATTAAGGGTTTCTTGGTGTTGGTTTTTGGATGGTTTTGGATCTCGGATGGAACTGTTATTCACAACAGTTTATTCTTATTGATTTTATGGCTCGTTTTGGAGATTTATTGAAGATGTGATTACGAAGACGGTTGATTATCACTCATTTGATGTTGTAGTTGAGTTTCACAGATGCGTGTTCTTATCATATCCTCTGCTCAAGGATAACTTGTTCGTGCTTATATGATGTTGACAAAGACTTGCAAAATCTAGGAATGTGTGATTTTTCTTATGATGCTCAATGCTCACATTCGCTATCACTTAAAGGAGTTACGTTATTGTGCTCAGTGTCTCATTTTATAGGATAAATGAGGATTTTGTCAAGAGGTTGCAGTCTACTTATACTTTTCCCTTTGGTATGAGTTCGACGTCACGTGGATAGTGCAAGACATAAGACACAAGTTTGGGAGATTCTACTTCTTCATCAAATTCGTTATACTCTATTTTCTTCATCAGTGATCACTACATGGAGCCAACTGAGTTTGAGATTCAAGAGATGGTAAACATATTGGTTTCAGGGGAAGCTTATTGATTAAATGTTTAACCATCTACATGCACCACTGGAGGGAAAGTGTTTACAAGTTGCATATCTTCAGAAGACCCCTATTGGATGATTACAAAAAGGGGAAGAAGACTACAAGAAATTATGGTGTATAGCTTATAGGTGGGGTGGCAGTTTTAAGAAGATATTAAGTCAAAGGAAGCATTTGAGAATTGTTTTTCATACATGAAGATTGTTTTGTAATATCTTCATTCATGAAAATTGTTTTGTAATATCAAATAGGGGAAGATTATTGGGATCTGAGATTTGATGATTACAAAACTAAATATGCAGAAATGAAAAAAGATGAAACAACAAGGAATTAATGTAAAATATTAAGTTAGCTTCTTATGTAAGCTAGGTTTTCTTGTAAACCCTAGCATCTCTAGTATATAAAGAGATGTAGGGCGTCTGGTAGAAAACATCCATCATAGTTAGATCTCTCCAATAAGAGTCTAATAGTTAGCTTATTAGTTAGTTTATAGTTTATGTTTGTTTATAGACGTGTTAATAGTCGTCGTTTATGTTTTAGTAGCCTCAAGGATCATAGGTCCATGTTACAGTTAGGTACGTTTAATAATATTGAGGCTCCTCAATGAACTGTTCGGTTAAAACTCTGTTTAATAACATCATTGTTCTTTAATTTCCGCTGCGTATATAAGTTATTTGTAAAACATATCCTAGATGGGCTAAACGATCTTATCAACTTGTAAATGACTTTGAAATTTAAACTAAGATTAAAAACTGAAAATTAATTAAAAACTAGATTCTAAGATGCCTCAAAGGTTAGATAGGCTTATTTCATAAGCCGAAGTCTTCAACCTGCAGCTTGTGCCTTCTTTGTAGAGAGGATAGAAACAAGTGTGCTTGTGTGTGAGGACAAGTCTAAAGCAAAATTCCAGCCTTAAATTCTTTTGTGCTTCTTTGCCTTGGAATCAATCTCTCTTCAGCCATCGAAATGCTTTGGGGTATGGTGAGGGACTTGCCAACAGGGCATTTTATTACAAATGGCGGGGGGGGTTAGTAGGGTGGATGAAATGATTTTGGCTAGGGAGAGAAGTGGTTTTGCAGGGAAGAAGTATGGGGCGACATACAAGTTGTAACTGGGTTTGTTGGGCGGGAAAGAAGGCTTTTAGGGAAGTAGGCAGCTTTGGTCCCCTCAAGTTGTATAACTTAAATGTAATCTCTACCCGGTTGCCAAACTTTGATCCTACCTTTCTTATTAACTTTGTTAATCACAACTTTGACTTGGCAGTTTTTGCCCTCAAGTTCGTATTTTCTTTATTTTGATTTGACTTTTGACTTTGCCCTTTCCACTCCGTGCTTGGATTTGTTTGTGTTGGCTTTCTTTTTGTTCCTTTTCTTTGGAATATCTGTTTCCTGCACAATACAAAAGTAAAACATACAAATACAATGTGTTTTTGGTATGTTTTTAGTCTTTTACGTCTACCGTTTTAAATGGAGAATTGGTATGTGTTATTAAGACATACCAAAATCCCCCATACTAAGGTATTGACCGTGCCCTCACGGAAAAATGTTATAAAGGATAAACACTCAAGAAACAAAGGAATCTCAATCCCCTTGACTAAAACCTTGAAAAAGTAGAAAGTGTTCGTCATGGGGGAACTAAAGAATCATAGTTTTGACAAATCTGTTTTCACCCAATTTTATTTTACACTAAACTATCCCTTATCATTTTTGGATTTTCCTTTGTCTTTTATTAACTAACGATGCTCGGACTTCTTTATTTTATAAAAAACAACTGGGTTCATAGAATGAGAAACTTTCCATAGATTAATCTACGGATGTACTGTGATAAATTCCATCGATCGTTCCCGATTTCACTAGATCAAAACCAAGCAATTAACAGATCATTTGTCAATCTAAGTTCTAAATGTTAAGCACTCATATTATGAACTTTGTGAACTTTTAACTCCCAACATGGATATATGGGGAATTAATGTGTCGTACTCATTTCATCTCACCATAGATACAACCTATTTTCATAGTCGTAATTCAAGTTGAATCAAGACTCATGCATCAACTTATTAGGACTTGTAACTTGATTTTTTAATGAACGAAATTTTAATGTTGAACTTTTTGCAAACATCTTGTTACCATTAAACATAAGCTCTTACAGCTAGGAGTATTGCGTTGTTTAGTTTGAACACCTACTAGGCCTAGCTCCCTAGTAGGATATCACAACCAAAGACCGGTGTTCTTAGTTTGAAAACCCACCAGTTGCTAGCGTTAGAGGGAAAATATCACATCAACACCTTTCTTCTATATGGCTAGGATAGGTGTCTTAGTTTGAAACCTAACTCCTAGACACTTTTCTTCTAAGTGAGATATCACGAACCACATCAAATCCCTAGAAGGTAAAGCTGTCTTAGTTTTGAAAACCCCCTCATCGTTTGTAGCGTAGTTAGTGGGATATCACGACACATCTTTTTACTTGTCCATAAACTCAACTGTATGCTTATTGGCTTAATTTAACATCATGCATTTTTGCATTCATATTTCGTTCATGGCTTCTTTGGCATTTGTAAACTTTCAATTTACTAAGAACAGAAAAAAAAAATTGTTTTAAAGAATCAAGTTACAAAAATTTGAAGCTTTGCTAAATACGTCGATTGGTAACTTTTTTTTAAGTTGGGGGGGGGTTGAATTGAAATGTAGCACGTACGATTAGGCGGAATTAAAAAGGTAAGGAGAAAAAAAATCACAAGTTTACTCATATAAGCTTTAGAAGAATCTTGTTAGCACATAACTTGATATTTAACTCTATCACTTCTTGTTCTTATCTCGTGAAAAACTTAGGGGGGGCTTACAATTAAGGAACTTTAGATAGGGCTCACACGTCCGATCGGAGTCAAAAATTATGTTCATTCTACCAATTTGGAAAGTTGAAACTGTGAACAAAACACTATTTTATTTTTGAAAATTATATATGTATTATTTTTTTTTTTTAATTATTTTTTTTTTTTGAAAATTTGGTGGTGAAAACGGGATTACGTGACAAACTATAGCAGCAGGCAAAAATCAATCGAAGATTCCCCCCTAATACTAGAACTAAACATCCGTCCTTCGATGTTTCAAAGGGGTCTTATGCAATCTAAGGCCATTTTGAAGTGTGCCAAAAGATAAAACGTTAGTCGATTAGATTTGGATACTGGAGATTCCCTAAATTGAAAGTGGGGGAAGGGTTTGTGGTGAAACTCTTGATAAAAATACAAGCACGAGAGTTCTTCACAATCCGGGCAATCCTGGACAGTAAACAATAAAAACACGAAACACGGGTAATGGAAAAGGCAAACCTCCATACAACAAGAAAACACTTATTTAATACTACGATAAGCATGGGGTGCCTCCCACGAAGCGCTTGTTTAAGGTCGCTATGCTTGACCCGTCACCTGAAATTTGTTAGACATAGGAATGTTTGGAGATCTGGGACTACTATTTTCTGTACGTCCCTCCAATGTAGTTGATTCTTAATACGATGTCCCCATTCACTTTGGAGTTTGGCCCGAGAGTTTTGGAATAACTCGACGGTTGCCGTTCGGAAAACTTATGTTCAGTGAATCGGTTCCTGACAGCGGTTTTAAGCTTTCCTGAGAAAATCTTTAATCTAGAGTTAAAGAGGAGGACTCGATCACCGACGTTGAAAACGCGGTTCTTGATCTTGGAGTCGTGAATCCTCTTTGTCTTTTCTTTATAGATTAAAGAGTTCTCATAAGCTTCATCACGGAGCTCATTAAGTTCATTCAGCTGAACTTTCCTGTGGTCACCAGCGGTTTTCAGGTCAAAGTTCGTATGTTTCAAGGCCCAGTATGCCTTGTGTTCTAACTCAATTGGCAGATGGCAGGCTTTTCCGTAAACCAGCTTATATGGAGTACACCCAATGGGTGTTTTGTAAGCGGTGCGGAAAGCCCATAAAGCATCATCGAGCTTATCTGACCAAAAGGTACGGTTTTCGCCCACGGTTCTTTCAAGAATTCGCTTCAAACCACGATTGGATACCTCAACTTGTCCACTTGTTTGTGGATGATACGCGGTGGAGAGACGATGAGTGACTCCGTATTTAAGCATGACCTTTGCAAATTGGTCATTGCAAAAATGGGTTCCGCGATACTTTATGATTGCACGAGGGGCACCGAATCTGGCGAAGAGAGATTTAAGAAATTTGCAAACAACTCGGGCGTCATTGGTGGGGAGCGCTTTTGCTTCAACCCATTTCGACAAGTAATCGACGGCCACGAGGATGTATTTGTTGCCTTTGGATGATGGGAATGGCCCCATAAAGTCAATGCCCCAGACGTCAAAGATTTCACAAAAAAACCACCCTTGGCATGGAATTTGTCGGCATCTCTTCCCGTTTTTTGTGAACTTTTCCTATGACGCTGCATGAGTTGCAGTTTTTAACCACAAACGCATGGATACTTTGTAGATAGTGGGCCAAAAGAGATCCGAATCGAAAGACTTTTCTTGCTGTGTAGTTATAGCACACGTGATGTCCAACGGTGGGGACAATCGTAGGGACAAGCCATGGGGATGTCATGGGCTTCTTTCCAAAAAAACAACAACGTCGAATACTTGATCCGCACGATTTTAAAGAAGAAAAGGGAGTTCCCATGAAATAATGCTTCCGTCTTTGAAGAATTTTCTTTTCTGCTGGGTTGACATCACTATTGATCATGAAATTTTCCGAATGGTATAGTTTGCGATGTCAGCAACCATGGGGTACTTAGCGTCAAGTATAGCAATCGAACAGAGTTTCAAGGGGGAAAATTTTCATTTTTTCTTCCTTTGGATCGATCTCATTTTGTGGGATTCTCTAATCCTGTAGATGGAATCAGCCGCTAGTTCTTAGCTCCTTTTGGGTTCAACTTACATCAAAGTCAAACTCTTGAAGGAGCAGAACCCATCAGAGTAATCTCGCCTTAGAATCTTTCTTTGCAAAGAGATACTTAAGGGCGGAATGATCCGTATACACAGTGCATTTGTTCATGACAAGGTAAGATCGGAATTTTTCGAATGCGTACACCACGGCATTAACATTCTTTCTCGTTGTGGTTGTAGCGTTGATGCTGCCTCATTATTGTTTTACTTGCATTAAGTATAGGCTGAAACTGTATTTCTCATGACGTTGCCCCAAAGATGCACTATAGGCGGAAATCGCTTGCATCGCAATAAGTTCAAAAAATGGTATCTATTCCAGTTTGGGGCACTCATGATTGGAGCCTCGGTTCGATCTTTTTGAGAGTGTTAAATGATTCAAGTACACTATTTGGAATTTAAACTGGAGTCTTCTTTTTCAAGCAAAATGGGTCATGGGACGGGCTATTTTTGAGAAATAGTATGGTGTGATGAATGTTCTATAATCCCGGCAATGACCAAGAAATAAGTACTGATTCCTTTTACAGTAGTCGGGTGAGGGAGCTTTGCGATAACGTCAATCTTTGCTCGATCAACCTCAATTCCCAACTTGGTGATTTTATGTCCAAGAAAGAACAATGCCTTCCTTAACCATGATGAAATGGCTTTCTCCCAGTTTTAGGGCTAAATTGGTGTCTTCACACCGCTTAAAGCATCTTTTCCAAATGGGTTAAGGCATGTAGAGAATAGAACTTCCCAAGAATCGAAAGTCCATTCTATATTACCCCCCCCCCCCCACCCCCCCCCCCCCCCCACCACCCCCCCCCCCCCCCCCCCCCCCCACCCTCCATCCACTCCCCCGCCGCCCCCCCCTCCCTTTCCCCCCTCCCCCCCCCCCACCCCCCCCCCCCCACCCCCTTTTTTCGATCATGTCATGGAAAGTTTGCCATCATTCATCTTCTGGAATGTGCCTGGTGCATTGCAGAGGCCAAAGGGCATGCGGCGGTAGGCAAAGGTTCCGTATGGGCAAGTAAATGTTGTCTTTTCCTGATCATTTGGGTCGGTTGGGTATTGAAAATAACCACGAGAACCATCGGAGGGAAAACAATAGTATTTGTTTCCCGCAAGCCTCTCGAGCATTTGGTCCATGAATGGTAGTGGGAAAATGATCCTTTCGTGGTGGCTTTCATTAACCTTTCGGTAGCTCAATGCAATACTCGCAAGCCCGTAAACTAATCGAGTTGGGATCAACTCATTTTGCTCATTCTCAACTACGGTATGTAAAACCACCTTTCTTTGGTACACAGTGTACCGGGCTTACCCAGGGACTATCCGAGATAGGGTAAATTAATCCAGCGTCAAGAAGTTTTTCAACTTCTTTTTTGATGACATCGTGGATTTTTGGGTTTACCCGTCTCTGATGTTGGACCGCTGGTGTGTAGTCCTCTTCCATTAGAATTTTGTGAGTACAAAATTCCGGGTTAATACCCTTGATATCGGAGAGTTTCCAAGCGATGGCTCGCTTGTGGGACTGCAACACCTTTATGAGAGCGGCTTTCTCCCCGACACTCAAATCTTTAGCAATTATGTTGGTAACTTGTTGTCACCCTCCAAAAATGCATATTCGAGGTGGGGAGGTAAGTCCTTGAGCTCGACCTCGGGAGGTTCATCAATTGATGTTTCATCGGTTTTGGCTTCACAAACATTTAAGTTCTTTTCTAACCTCAGGAAAATAATTTGCATCGGTTGCGAAAGTGGAGATAAGGGCTCATATTTAGGATAGGCTTCTGAGAAGAAGTAATGTCCTTCTCGAGATCACATTCGGATCATCAATTCCGTTTTATACGAATATCGAAAGTTCCAGCTCGATTTCTTCAGAATGAAATCACTTACCCGCGAATGGAGTGAGGGTGGGAGAAGTAGGTATCTACAAATCGGTTCACAAGTCAGGAATAGTGGAATTTCATTCGCTAATACTTCCGAGAATCTTAAAAATCTCTTGAGAATATTCCTCACAAGCTATATCAATAAGTCGGACCTTGTTAAATTGATTCCATGCATTGTTAGAAGAATTTTTGTATCACCTACTTTGAAAAGTCACGGATTTGGTTATCATGTCGTGAAGGCATTCTCTCACCGTGTACATCAATCAAGGCTCTTTCGCCGTTCTTAAAATTGGTCTCCGAAAATCAACGGGACTTAGGTGTCTGCATCATAGTCAAACCTACCACAAAATCGGCTGGAAAGTAGACGGTTCCCAACCTTCACAAAACATCTTCGGACTCTATGCCGGTAGGAGTGGAGATTGATCGGTCGGCTAACTCGAGTACCATCCTAGTTTTGGTCAGCCCTTGGCGATTAAGCTTTTCAAAAATGGAGAGTGGCATTAGATTGATGCTTGCACCGAGATCGGCCAGGGCCAAGCATTCATCCAACTCTGGAAAATCACACGGTATCAGAAATCTACCCGGGTCTCCTAATTTCTCGGGAAATGTCTTTAGGTTGACTGTTCCGAGCAATTTTCATTAACCGGTGTTTTGGTTAATTCCAAGATCTTGTCTTTGTTGTTCAAAAGCTTTCTGAACATTGGTGCAAACTTAGGCATGTGCAGGAGAGCATCTGCGAAGCGATCGCACTCGACCAGTGCGACGATTCAGAGAAAATTTCCATGAATTTCAAAGCTAAAAGGTCGTCCTTTTCGCGGATTTTCTCCTTGTTTACCCTAGATGGATATGGTAAAAGTTGATTTGGTTTCTAGGGCATGAACAACTGGTTTCATCAAACTTGACTATCGGGGAGGTTGGACGTCTTTGGTACTTCCGTTAGGAAGCACCGTGTCCTTTGTTACCTCGGTTTCAACTTCCACCACCGGAGGTGGAATTTGAGGTCCATCATATGAAACACCGCTTCTGGTGGTGATTGCTTTCAATTCACCCTTCGGGTTAGCAACGGTGTTGCTAGGAAGAGAACCCGAACTTGAAGTAGAAGCTTGGTTGGAATTTACGATTTTGGTGAGCAAGTCGGTTATGTTGGACATTTGGTTTTGCATGTTTTGCATAACCGCATCATTAGCCTTGACATAGCTCTCAAAATCAGTTTTTGACACACCCGAAGCTTGATGAGCTGGAGCTTGGTAAGCTGGGTGTTGATTAACCGGGGGTTGATACATTGGGGCTTGTTGTTGAACCTGGGGTCGTTGGATTTGACCCTGGTTGTAGCCATTCCCACGGTTTTGGTTTTGGTTCTGGTTCCAACGATTCTGATTGTTGGCTTGGTTGTTGTGTTGCATGGGAGGAAAACCGGGTGGTCTGATTTGGTTTGCCATGGTGGCGGAACTGGTAACAGAATTTATTGGTGTAAAAAATTTGATGCGGCTGCTTTGCGTAGACGTATTCTTGGATTGTTATCTCGGTTAATTGTTGCTCTCAGGTTGCCCGGACAATTACGATTAATGAGTGGGCTCCACGAGGTTAACACAAACTTTGCTCACACAGCTTTTACGGTGATCCCGCGACTCCTTCGCGGGAGTGGAACTAGAATTCGGGATGTATTGCTTGGCGAGAAGTAGAGTCTGAACCATATCTTTCAATTCAGAAATATCAGAGATACACCGGAGGAGGGAAGCGTTCGGTACTCACTTTAGAAACAATGGCTTTACTTAGGGAGTTCGAACTTTGGACTTGCTTTCGATGATGCTTGATCAATATCAGCGGGCCTTTGTCCAAAAGTTGCCCATGCGGCGGAGGTTCAAAGAGTCTTGTCATTAACATTTAAGGCGTTGTAATATGTATCAAGTTGGTGAAGCTCGTGTGAGATAGAGGAGAGAGATATAGTAGTGTGAGTGGAGAGAATCATTGAATGTGGACATGTCGGAGAAGATCTTTCGAATCGATCCAAGCCTCACTTAACGACTCATCAAATCTTATGTTTGAAATTGTAATCTCGTTCCGGAAGATTTGTCATTTTAGAAGGTGGGAAAAACTGATTGATGAATTTAGCAACAAGGTCATCCCATGTCTGAATTGATCGAGGGGGTTCTTTCTCAAGCCATATCCGGGCTGCCCCCTCGAGAGAGAAAGGAAAAAGCATCAACTTAATTGATGTGGTCGGGACATTAGGATATCTCAAAGTTGAGGTGATTTTATTGAAGTAACGGATGTGGGCAAAGTGGGTCCTCTTTGTCATGTCGAAGAATGATTGTTTCTGGGACAAGAGTTAGCAACCCATGCTTGATCTCAAAATTTGCTGCTTCGATTTCAGGAACAACAATTGCGTCCTCGTATCCCTCGGTGGGAGCCTGGAGCAATTCTGCCATAGTTCGATTATCAGCCATCGTATCTTTGGGAGTTTCAACAAGATGTTGAGAAACTTGTTGTGGTTGTTGTTGTCGTAGACGACGAGCTTGAGAACGAGTGCGCATGCACTAAAATAGAGAACAAGAAGAGTATTTTTGGTTTTTCAGTTTATTCACAATCTATTTTAAACGGACAGGAACCTAAAACTAGACAACTTGAACCCAAATAGTCTACTTACTTCACGGTAGCTCTCAAAATGATAAACGCACAGGTGAGCGGAGGAGTAGGAATAGCGCGAAGCTTATTTCTCCTTTCGGGTCGTAGTTCCTTGGAACAACCCTCCTTATACCCACTTTGTAGTTTGTTTAACGTTTCAAGGTGAGCCGTATATCGTAAGAGACACAAATGGTAAGTTTTAAATCTTTGATTCGAGTTGGGAACCAATAAGTTCACCGGAAGTTATTATGATAATACCTCAATTGAGAATATTATATTTTGGTATTTTTACCAATTTGTGAATTTTATTTCCGGGTGTGTCTTTTTTTTTTTTATAGACAATGTTTTTATATTTTTGGTTTTCTTTTGTTTTTATATGATAATTATACTAATAAAAGAAACTGAAAAATATTTTTGTACTTTTTATGTTTTTATAGAAGAAAATATCCACAGATGTAAACACAAATTGCCAAACGTAATGAAATTCGTTTTACAGCCTCCCCGGCAGCGGCGCCAAAATTTGACTCGCGCAAACTCACACCTCTTTTTATGTATCAATAAGCAAATATAAATATAAATACACAACAAGGATCAGAATCCGCGAGATCAAAGAAACCGGAAGCAGTATAGAGTGTTCCCGGGTCGTTATGTCCCAACGAGGCTGGAATGGAATATCGAAAGACGATTGATGATTGGTGTTTGAATGTAACAAGGAATGTTTGTGAATTAATACTGAAAGCAAATGCACATAAAAATTAAACAAGAACATAAACTAGAACAAGCATAAAAGCTAGAAATAGCAAAAACACTTAAAACTTTTACGCAAAGACACAAATAAGCTCAAATAAACTTAAGACAAAAAAATAAAAAAGTGTAAATAAAACCAAAACTAACTCTAAATAAAAGCAATACAAAGCCAATAAGCTAAATTAAACAAGATAAACACAACAGTACTAACAGTATTAACTACCAGTACTAACTTAGAGTTAGTACTGCTAGGCTTAAGTTAGTACTGCTAGGCTTACAAAACACAAAGAAGCAAGAAATAAGCAAATAAGCTAAAACAGATAATTAACTACCCCTAATAAGCACTTAGTAAAAGGAATAAGCAACTAGAATAAACTAAAATGATAAATAAGCTAAAAGCTACAAACTGAGTACATTATTGAAAATACTTTGAAAAGGAAAATAAGCTTAAATAAGCTTACTCCTAAAAACAGTAAAGGAAAATGGTTTAATCTATTCTAAAAAGCTAAGGAAATCTTAAACAAGCTGAAATAATAAGCTGATAAGCTAAAATTAACCACCAGTACTAACAGTTTTAACTGACAGTACTAACTTGGAGTTAGTACTGCTAGTGTTGAGTTAGTACTGATACCTTTGAAATCCAAGAAAATGAACTAGCAGTACTAACTTGGAGTTAGTACTGGTAGCTTTAAGTTAGTGCTGCTCTAAAAGTGAACTAGCAGTATTAACTTCAGGTTAGTACTGCTAGTGGAAAATACCCTTGAAAAATCATTTTTCTTTCAAACTAATTAAAAACAGATTATCTATTAACAAAATAAGACACTTATGAGCAATTTTAATTAAGAATAAGCACTTAAATAAGCTGAAAAGGGCCTAGCAGTGTTAACTCAAAACTAACAGTTTAATCAAATGAACTAACAGTGCTAAGTTGAAGTTGCACAAATCACTTTTTAAATTAACAACTAAACAAGATAAGCACTTAAAATAAGTTCTGCAGTAAATAAGCCACCACCCCCAAACCAACCACACCCCCCCTATTTGCTTATTTCTTGCTTTCTTTGTGTTTTTGTTAGCATTGCTTCGAGTACTAACTTTGATAGCCTAGCAAGTTACTTACTCTAAGTTGTAACTGGAGTTAATACTGATTAGTATGTTGTGTTTTCCTTGTTAATTTAGCTTAATTGCTTTTTGTATTTGCTTATGTAGAGTTTAGTTTGGGTTATTTACTTGTCTTAGTTTATTTGAGTTATTTGTGTCTTTGCGTAAAGTTTTTTAAAGTGTTTTTGCATTTCTAGGCTTTTATGTTTGTTCTAGTTTATGTTCTTGTTTAATTTTTATGTGCAATTGCTTTCAGTATTAATTCACAAACATTCCTTGTTACATTCAAACACCAATCATCAATCGTCTTTCGATATTCCATTCCAGCCTCGTTGGGACATAACGACCCGAGAACACTCTATACTGTTTCCGGTTACATTGCTCTCGCGGATTCATGATCCTTGTTTGTTGTGTATTTATATTTTATATGGTTATTGTACATAAAAGAGGTTTGTGAGTTTTGCTGCGACGTCATAGAGTGACCGAGCTTCCTTGTTCGACTCAATAAATTGAGGCTAACACAATCCCCTCTGGTTCTTCTGCTTGGTCTCGGATTCAGTCGAATTATGACGCGAGAATTAGTAGAGATGTAATAAAAACTGTGTGCCTCTCATAATCTTATAGACCAGAGAGATGACAGAGCTAAGAGACGTGGAGAGAGCTAACACACTGAATATCTAGACGCTCATATCTAGAATACGTTGTCAGAAAAGATGTGTTATTAAGATGCAGTAAGTATGTAAAGTAGAAGACCAGATTCAACAATGATGTCACATCTACATCTCTAGACATAGCTAGGCCTTCATTCGATAACTACACCTCGTTCTGAACGCGAATATAGCTAAGCGGTCTGCTTATACATTAGGAGTATGAGTTCAACGTCGTGGATAGTACAAGATATAAGACACAAGTTTGGGAGATTCTACTTCTTCATCAAATTTGTTATACTCTATTTTCTTCATCAGTGATCACTACATAGAGCCTACTGAGTTCGAGATTCAAGAGATGGTTAGCATACTTTCAGGGGAAGCTTATTGATTAAATGTTTAACCATCTGCAGGTTGCATATCTACTGAAGACCCCTACTTGATTATAACAAAAAGGGGAAGAGGTTTCGTTTCATTCGTATATTAACTTCAGGGGAAGTTCGTGCTTATTGGGTTTTGTCATTATCAACTAGGGGAAGATTGTTGGGAATTATATTTTGAGTTGATAAGACAAAACACGAATGAAACAAGATGGAAACATGAAGGACCAAAGTTGTAGTCAAAGAATACTACAAAAGATAAGAATTAAAAGATTTGGTCAAAGATAATGATTGAATAACTAATTGGTCAAAGATAATTAATTTCATCATTATTATCATTATTAATTGGTCAAAGATAATTAATTTTATCATTATTATCATTATTAGTTTCCATGTAAACCTTGACTCCTTATACTATAAAAGGAGGTCTAAGGTATGTACTTTAGGCATCCATCATAGTTAGATCTCTCCCAATGAGAGTCTAATAGTTAGTTTATGTAATAGTTAGTAGTTAGTTTATAGACGTGTTATAGTCGTCTATATGTATTAGTAGCCTCAAGGATCATAGGATCCATGTTACAGTTAGGTAACGTACTAATAATATTGAGGCATGAACGTTCGGTTAAAACCTTGTTTAATAACTTATTGTTCTTTAATTTCCGCTGCGTATATAAGTTATTTGTAAAACATATCCTAGATGGGCTAAACGATCTTATCAATTGGTATCAGAGCCTGGTGGCTCTCGATCTAGGATTACAAGGTTTTTGAAGAAACCCTAAAACCCTAAATTTCAAGAAACCGATTTGTGGTAAAAGTTTTATGGGGTTTTGGAGTTAAATTGCTATAACAATCTTTATGATCGTCCTCTCTACCTTTTTGGTATGCAATACGATCTTCAAGTATTGTTATTATTCAAGGGTTTCTTGGTATAATTGATTTATGATGATGGTTTTAGATCTCGGATGGAACTGTTATTCACAACAGTTTATTCTTATTGATTTATGGCTCATTTTGGATTTATTGAAGAGGTGATTACGAAGAAAATTGAATATTGCTTATTTGATGTTGTAGTTGAGTTTCACAGATGCGTGTTCTTATCATACCTTTTAGCAGGAGGTAACTTGTTTGTTTTGTATGGTGACGAAGACTTGCAAAATCTAGGAATGTGTGATTTTTCTTAAGGTGCTCAATGCTCACATTCGCTATCACTTGAAGGAGTTACGTTATTGTGCTCAGTGTCTCATTATAGAGAATGAGGATTTTGTCAAGAGATCGCGGTCTGCTTATACATTAGGAGTATGAGTTCAACGTCGTGGATAGTACAAGATATAAGACACAAGTTTGGGAGATTCTACTTCTTCATCAAATTCGTTATACTCTATTTTCTTCATCAGTGATCACTACATAGAGCCTACTGAGTTCGAGATTCAAGAGATGGTTAGCATACTTTCAGGGGAAGCTTATTGATTAAATGTTTAACCATCTGCAGGTTGCATATCTACTGAAGACCCCTACTTGATTATAACAAAAAGGGGAAGAGGTTTTGTTTCATTCGTATATTAACTTCAGGGGAAGTTCGTGCTTATTGGGTTTTGTCATTATCAACTAGGGGAAGATTGTTGGGAATTATATTTTGAGTTGATAAGACAAAACACGAATGAAACAAGATGGAAACATGAAGGACCAAAGTTGTAGTCAAAGAATACTACAAAAGATAAGAATTGAAAGATTTGGTCAAAGATAATGATTGAATAACTAATTGGTCAAAGATAATTAATTTCATCATTATTATCATTATTAATTGGTCAAAGATAATTAATTTCATCATTATTATCATTATTAGTTTCCATGTAAACCTTGACTCCTTATACTATAAAAGGAGGTCTAAGGTATGTAGTTTATGCATCCATCATAGTTAGATCTCTCCCAATGAGAGTCTAATAGTTAGTTTATGTAATAGTTAGTAGTTAGTTTATAGACGTGTTATAGTCGTCTATATGTATTAGTTTAGCCCCAAGGATCATTTGATCTTGGGGAAATAGATCAATAAAGAAAACCTTGGGAAACATCATTGTTATTATTATTATTTCGCTGTGCAAATGTTTATCTTTGATGTTTATATCCTAGATGAGTCTTAATAACGATCTAAGGAGCCAACAATCAGGTTCCACAGGGAGGGTTGTGCATAGCATCGTTGGGTCCATGACTGTCTTTAATGTCAAAAAACAACTTGGTGTTTCTGACAGATTATGTATTGCCCTGGTTTCTGCCTAAGTTTATGGAGGGCTTCTTTCTTTTCACCCTTTATCCTTACATTTCTTTTTCATTCTTCAACCCCTTCAATGCTTACCGAGACTTCATAACTAACACCTTGTTGGGTTTGTTCTAGTGTTAGCTCCATCTCAATCGGCATTATTCCTGATTCTTACTTTTTTCTCCTTTTGTATCATACCTAAGGACTTCTACACTATCTAATGGATATCCCTGGGTAGATCCCTCCGGTTCTGGCTGGATCATAAGATTTTAATACTTATGCCTAACCACCTTATAACTTCATAAATTTAAGTACATGGTCTGTCTTTGGGGTATTCCATCACAATCAAAACCAAAATCATTGAAAAAATTCAATCAAAGTGTTTGATATAAATATCAAAAGATTTACACTTTGAGAGTTTTTCATCATCACTAAAAGCTCTCCCTTAACATGTGCATCGTAATTGTAGTACATGTTAAGTTTAGAGTGCATTGAGTCCATTTTATATGATCACATTTCAATACAAGTTAGGTTTAGTTTAATCACATTTTCTCCCCTTATCCAAAATATTAATCCCTTGATATTTTGGATATTAATTGATTAAACGCTCGGGGACAAAATGTTACACAATAACTATTAGGAACATTTTATTGCTCCCCTTCAATTTTTGAGGGTATATAAGATAGTGCTGAGTACAATAATTTGAAATTTTTTGAATTTACTAAGAAATTCTTGAAAATTTTATACTCGAGCACACCTTATTATCACCATAAGTCAACACTACATATATATATTTTCACAAAATTATTATGTACGAGGTTTGACCTGAATGATGAGAACATCATATGATAGAATCATATGGTTCTTTTGTAGCAGGCGTAGGTCTTCCCCGCAATCTCTCATAAGAAGTTGTCTTAGCTTCCCCCTAAATCAACTATCCTTCTTTGAGTAGATTCAAAACTTTCTTGCAAGCCGCCTCAAGCAGTCTTGATGTAAAAAAAATCAAATATCCAAAGTACACAATTAATTCGAAACCGTAACACCAAAGTCAATTAAGTCTCGGATGTCCGAATTTCTCCTTACATGATAATGAAGATATAAATTGAGACACCAATGTCAACTAAGTCTCGGATGTCACAAGTATTCCCTCTAAGTAGTCGAAATGAAAATGCCTAAGTCAATTAAGTCCCAAATGTACTCATTTCTTTATGCAGAATATTGACTAACTTAAGGAATCATCATACTTATCAAACCTATACTCTCTTTAAAAAAATAAGCTTAGTGATTAACCGTTTAAGGAAGCATTTATTGAATCAGAAAGAATTCTTCTCACGTTTTAAATAATTATACTCCCAACACTTCCCCCTGGGGACTCAAATGATGCATAATGACTAATGACGAGATGTCTCTTTCACCATGTGATTGAAATAGTGCACCCGAAATAAATAAAGAAAGGCCTAAAATTTAAAGAAGGCGACTTCAAAAGAAGGCCATGGACTCTATCAAGTATACAACTACTACTTCCCCTTTGCTGGTTTCGACACCTCGAAATCAGCAAAACCTTGTACGCACACATACTTGAGATCGTGTTTGAGGTATAAATAAGCTTAGATCTATCCCGTGAGAATCAACATCAAGGCATTTAAAAACTAGTTGATTATTTCCAAACAATCCTAAGTATTTTACAACTATAAGGTGTTGGCAATATTGATCGAATGTCATTTAATGCCTATACTCACTAGGTCACATATTTCAAGTAAGTCCCTAAAGTTTGAAACAAATGACATCTAAAGATCGTGTAGTTAAAATCCATTAACTCCCTTTGAAATTGTTAACCGTCATTATCAAAAACTTTATCCGTTTATTCCGTGACTTATTTTGAAAGACCGTTTTAAAAGATTATTTGATGACGCTTTCACCCCCTCAAATAACGACCCATTTTCTATTTAAAGAGTTGTTATCATTGTTTGAGTGGTCGAATTGTCTTTGAAACAATCTTTTTGTGATTACTGAAAACACTGATTCATTGTGAAGACAACTTTATACCAATAAAAATAAGATTTCTCTTATTTTAACACATAAGCGCACTGACACGTACACTTATGGTATATAGGAAGCACGGGTTGTGTTGCAAAGTAAACACAAGCCTTTGCATGGTCATAAAGTAGACCATGCCCGAGAATAAATTCACGTTGAGAGGTCAAGTTTTCTTTTTGAAATACTTGCCTTTAAGATGATGACCGGGTTGCTATCTGAATTTATAGCAAGCCATTTGGCATATTTTGAAAATAGTTGAACTTCTGCTCAAACTTCATTTACAGCCTCGTATCATTATTGAATGACATTTCTAAGACCGTAAATGTTATAGATTTTCAGAAGACATGCCATTATTACCTCTTTTTATGTTTTTCTCATTTTTAAATTTTTTTTCTTTGGTTTTTGTCACACCCCGTAAGTTCAGGTCAATATTTTTAAACTTTTTCGATCATTACTTTTGACTTTTATACGTTACGTTTGAATCTGACAGTTTACCGGGAAGTTACACCGCGTAAATCTAAAAAACGTCATTGGCCGCGTCCCAGCATCGGTTATTAATAAATTTAGGCCTTATATGAGATATTTAACTTTCCTGAGTGTTTTGTGATTTTTAATCACTTCCGATATTAATTTTAGGGTTTTATCTTTTAAATTGCGTTTTTCGCGTTTTTGACCAAACGGAACCCCGAAAACTCGAAATCTTTCCGTGTAAACTCAAGTTATCGATAATCTTATACTCATGCATGTGAAGGAAAATGACAACTTTGTTGGCTAGTGACTTGCAAACATGCCATTTCTTACACACTTGGACTATTATTGGTAAGCCAAGACCAAGCCATGAGCTAAACTTGGAGCCAAAGTTGGCTTGAACTTCCCCCATCCCCTCCTTGTGGCTAGTTTCAGCCGAACCCAAGACCACACACACTCTTGGTGTGTGTTGGTCACATGTGTGCATCTTTGAACCTTAAAACCCTAATCCATGTCTTATAAATACTATGTTATATCACAAGTATGGTTCACTTTCATTTCCAAGCCCCAAACAAAAACTCACATCTC
>BQNB010133204.1:4741-16658 GCA_026074375.1 Tanacetum coccineum
TGACCAACCTCAAGACCATTTGTCTACACGCCCAAGACAACAAACTTCTGACCCTATTGCTCCTGTCTTTGAGCTTGGTCAAAGTTTAGACCCAAATATAGCTTCCTTCTTACGAGTCCATGAGACTGATGATGACCCTTTTACTTCCACCAATGTGGAAGATGAACCTTTAGGAGGCTCTTTCCATGCATCTCCACCAAGGTCCACTCAAGCTCCCCCTGCAGGTCATACTTCAGAAGGTGGAGAGGACCATGTGGATTTGGATGCTCTACTTGCATTGGCTAATGCAGATGTGATTGTTGATTCCAATATTCCTCCTGGTGGTGCTTCTAGTTCCCATATTGGTGTTTCAAACAAAGGAAAAACTCCAATGGTGGAAGAAGACATTACTGTCAAAGAAAGGACACTAAAGCAGATGGAAGATGATAGACTTGGTGAGGAGGCTGCAAAGAGGTTACATGATGAAGAACAAGCTCAAGTGGACAGACAAAGAGCAGAGCTGAACAGAAGGAGACAACAAGAAGTTCTTGCTTCAGCCATGTATTATACTGAGGCTGATTGGATCAACATCATGGCTCAGGTTGAAGC
The DNA here is from genome assembly GCA_026074375.1 of Tanacetum coccineum. NCBI lineage: Eukaryota > Viridiplantae > Streptophyta > Magnoliopsida > Asterales > Asteraceae > Tanacetum > Tanacetum coccineum. Next base: position 5,330 of record BQNB010133204.1, read on the forward strand.
TAATGCATCTCTTTCCAAGACATTGTTGGGTGATGATGTGACTAAAGACAACTTCCCAGTCAGGATGGCTGCTTTGATCAAGAGGAAGAAACAAGCTCTTGCTGAGAAATTGGCAAAGGAAAGGATGGAAAGGCCAATGACTCCAGTACAACAAAGAACCTACATGATACAATTTATCAAGAACCAAAGTAGTGCTCTCTACTCTACTGGATGGACTAAGGCTAAGGTGGTAAGGGTTCTTTCGTTTGGAATCATCAATCTCTTTGGCAGATTAGAAGTTGGAGGCTGTATACTCTTTCCAATGTTCATGTCTTGGAAACTGTTTCTGGAGAGGTGTTGTACATGTTTGCAGATGTATCTTATCCTCTCTCAGTGAAGCTCATGGAAAGGATGCTAAAGCACAAGTTGGAGATTGACAAGGATGTTGTGGGCAATGACATGACTACTGCTGAGCAATTGATTCGGTTCATCAAGAATCAAATTGCTGCTGCCCAAGTTTCTCCTGTTTGATCATGGTACTCTGTAACTCTATCGTATATATTCTAACTTTTTGCTGTGTCCAAACTGTATTTTGATATATAACTCTATTTTGTGTAGTTTGTCTTAAATGGTTTTCACTTTTTGTTTTAGTAACAAGTGTTTTGATAAAAGGATTTTGGCAACTGACAAGCTTTGGTAATATGTTCAAATAAGTTTTGAGTCTTTGGTGTGCAAAGTTGTTTTTGTTTCAGGCACACATGGTCCATAAAGTAAACTATTTTCAGGGTTTGGGTGTTGGTTAACCACCACACAACAAATGGTGTTCAACTCACCATGTCTCACAGACAAGAAAGAGTTGATTCACCATGAGGGTACGGCTCTGGTGTGACTCTCAAATCCGTTGATAGCTTTAATAGTTTGCTCAAAACTATAGGGTCTTTAACTCACCCATGCTTCATTTGCTGAGAGTTGAAATGGTTATCAATTCACCATGGATAATGCCCTTATTGGGAACCAAAGGATTGGCTAGTCCTGAGCAAACGGCTACAGGTAAAGACATATAAAATCCGTTTATGGCTGTGATGATTTGCCAAAAATCATTAGGGTATTCCAATTCACCAATGATTCATGTTCTAAGAGTTGGACTGGTTACTAATTCACCAGGGTGATGTCATGATTCCACCAAAGGATTAGCTAGCCCAAGAGTGAGTAGCTACTTGGTAAAGGCTTATCAAATCTACTCATGTTGCTGCGGTGGTTCCAAAGTCTGTTGCTGGTTCAAGATTTCCTGAAGGTTCTTCAATGTTGCTGACTTTTGATGTTCAAGTTCAACAAGGCTACGAAGACTGCAAACTATATGGTTCTTGAAGGTGTTCTTATGAAAAATAAAGATGCTGCTTCCTCTAGAGACATTCAGCTGATATGTGCAGAATTTTCAAGTATTCAAGTCAAGACTCAAGCAGATTGGATGTTGCTGCAAAGTTCATATTTCAATCCTCAAGGTTCAAGACTGAAGATCTATCTAGAAACTGGAAATTAACATAGTCAAATTCCAGTTTAGGGGAGGATTGTTAGGAATAATTGTAATACTTAGTTTCTACTAGTAGGTATGTAGTTCCTACTGGTAGAGTAGTAGTTCCTACTGGCAGGTATGTAGTTCCTGCTGGTAAGGTTATTATCATAGTTAGTCCTGGTAGGCTAAGTCTAGTTCCTACTGGTAGAGTACTTAGTCCTGGTAGAGTCAAATAGTTATTCCAGGATAAGGTTTTAGTTAGTTAGAGATGAGGATATGCATGAGCTAAATTAGGAAGAGTCATGCATATTATTCTCACGTGTTTTTAGGAGATGCCGATTAGGGTTTCACCACTACAAAAAGAACCCACGGCTTAGGGAAATGGGGAGATCCAGAAAAACACAATTCTCCTTGTTCGTTAATAGAAATCCATAGAAGGATCTTTTAGTTTTTATCAGTCTTGTTCTTCTTATTAGTTGTGTCTATATTCCGCGTAGACATTAGCTTTTCTAAGCAAGAGTCTCTCTTATGTTTAGCTTGTGATTACATAGGCTATTCACCATCCTTAACAGGCAGTAAAGATCTATCTAGAGTGGGATCTAACAATATGTTAATGTAAAAAATGTTAGTGCAAATATTACGATATTTACTCTATACGATCTCTTTATATTTTGGTGATGACAAACATGTGACTTGTAATACGAAACGTAAAGTGCGCAAGTTACTCATAATCATAAATCAACAAAGCATACATGCATCAACATTTCTCGACGTCTTTTGTATGCATCAAGACGGACATTGGTTTACACCCGACGTAAATCACATAAGGTATGTACAAACAAGCATTAAACTTGTAGGATGATCAAAGAAATAAGTTTTTGTCTTAAACTTTAAATTTTTATAAATGTAACAAAATAACTTTTTCAAAACTTAATTAGACAAATCATTTTTTAATTATAAAGAAATGTTTTATGTGGTAATTATTTCAAAATTCAAAATCTAGGTCTTTTCCCCCCAAAACATGTTTAACTTTTACCAGACAAACTTGTTCCCAAACACTCCTAGAATGACCAAAAGGCATTTGTTGGAGGTTGTTGGAGCGATAGTGAAGAAGATGATGACTCCAAGAAGGACCAAATTTGTCTCATAGCACACGACTCAAATGAGGTACTTTCCAACACTCTCTATTATAGTAGTTATTCTTTAGATGACGAGTATTTATAAAATGAATACAACAAATTGTGTAAAATTAGTCTTAGAATAATCAACAAAAACAAACACCTAAAGACTAAAAATGAGATCATAGACAATAAGATTTGTGAACTTAAAGAAAGGATAAAGCAACTAGAGAAAAATAAGGCGATTCGTGAAGAATGTAAATCTTGTATCGACCTACGTTTTGAAATTAAATCACTTTCCTCGAAACTTGCTAAATTTGAAAATAGTAGTTACTTTTTTTAAGAAATGATTAAAAATCAAAGATTACAAAAAGAGAAAATTGGTCTTGGATTCACATAACATAGAGCTTCAACTAGCAAAGATAAAATAGGAAAAATGTGCCAAGAAAGTGCCAAAAAGGCTTATGTGGAACCGGCTCACCCGGTACCCTGTGAAAAGGTACCGACTAGTGCAAATGGAGGGTATCGGGCAACTGATTCAACAAATGAAATTTCAAAACCAATTTTGCAAAATAGAACCGAGTTTGTCCAAATAACTAAGAAAACCTCACCTAGTGCTACTGTAGGAAATGTCAAATAAACACCGGCCTTAAAACTTGGTCAAAGAGTTGTAAAAAGCAAAATCCAAATACGACCCAAAACTCCCATTAGGAGACCAAACACCGTATACCCTAAAAGCGACTAACATCAAGTGGGTTGGAATTATTCAACAAATTAAGGATACCAATTTCAACCACCTAACTTTGGTTCTTGGGGTCCTTACCCCTATTTCTCTTACATGAACCAACCAAATGGTATGTATAACTCTAACGGACCCATGAGATATTGGGGACCAAACGCTTAAGTTCTTTTGTGCTTTTAGGTATGACTAAAAGTTAAATTGGAACCGGATCAATAGATCAAGGACAGTGGTTGTTCAAGGAATATGATGGGTAACAAGGATCTCTTCTCTACCTACGAAGCCATAAATAGAGGTAACGTGGTGTTTGGTAGTAACACTAAAAGCAAAATAATCGGCAAAGGTACGATCACTCACAACTCCCTAACCATTCATGATGTTAGTCATGTAGAAAATCTAAATTTTAACTTGCTTAGCATAGGTCAAATATGTGATAAAAAGTGCAAAGTGCTTTTTAGCGAAACCAATAGTGAAATACTTAAAGGCGACATTACCATAGGAAGAGGGATTAGGAAAAATCGTCTTTATGTAATAAAAATTGGTAACTCACCAAAGATAGTCTTTGTCTAACTTCGATAGACGATACTTCGACCTTATGGCATCGAAGATTGGGTCACGCCAATATGCGACTTATACAATCGTTATCATCTAAGGAGCTTGTTAGAAACTTACCAAAACTAAAATTTGAAAATCACTTTTGTGACGCTTGCAACATAGGAAAACAAGTACACGCAAGCCATAAGGCTAAAAACATGGTTTCAACTACTAAGTGTCTAAAACTTTTACATATTGACTTGTTTAGTCCCTCGGCCATCTAAAGTTAAGGAGGAAACTACTACACTTTGGTCTTGTCGATGACTACTCAAGATATACATGGACTAGAATTCCGAAACACAAAAATGAAGTGTTTGACCAATTTGAAATTTTACACAAGAAAATTCAAGTACAAAAAGGTTTTCCCATTGTATCAATCCGTACGGATCACGGTCAGGAATTTGATAACGAAGTACAATTTGGAGCCTTTTGTGACGCTAACAACATCACTCACAACTTCTCGGCTCCACGTACTCCTCAATCAAACGGGGTAGTTGAACGTAAAAATAGAACTTTGCAAGAAATGATTCGCACTATGCTTAATGAACAATCAATCACTCAAAAGTTTTGGTGTAATGCCGTCGACACCTCCACCTACATTTTAAATAGAATATAGATTAGGCCTTTCCTCGAAAAAACTCCTTACGAGCTTTTCAAAGGTAAAAAGCCTTCATTCGAGTATTTTAAAGTTTTTGGTAGCAAATGCTTTATTATTAACACCAAACATTACCTAACTAAATTCGACCCTAAATCAACTGAAGGCGTATTTCTAGGTTATTCACCCAATAGTAAAGCCTATATAATCCTAAACAAAGAAACCATGAGAATCGAAGAATCCTTAAATGTAAGATTCGATGAAAGTCCTCCTCCTAAATCATCACCTTTAGTAGATGATGATATAATCGAAAGTCAAATCATAGAAAAAGAAATCGAAGAATTAAAAGACAAGGAAAATGAACCATTAAAAGAAATTGTCAACATCATATAATCTAAAGATCATCCCCTTGAAACGGTCATCGGAAAACTAAACGAAAGGACCTTAAGATCTCAAGTCCAAAATCAAAGTAATTTCTTTTATTTTGTGTCATTCGTAGAACCTAAAAATATTAAAGAAGCCATTAAAGACGAAAGTTGGACTATGTCTATGCAAGAAGAATTGAACCAATTCGTAACAAATGATGTTTGGAGTCTTGTTCCACCACCCAAAAATTAAATCGTAATCGGTTCAAAATCGATTTTCAAAAAAAAAATCAGATGAAAATGGTGTAGTGTCTAGAAACAAAGCTAAGCTTGCCACACAAGAATACAACAAACAAAAAGGTATAGATTTTGATGAGACATATGCTCCTGTAGCAAAATTAGAATCTATAAGAATCATTCTTGCATATGCTTGTGCAAATAATTTTAAACCTTTTCAAATGGATGTTAAAAGTGCCTTCCTAAATGGTTTTATAAATGAAGAAGTCTATGTATCTTAACCTTCCGGCTTTGTCGATTTTGAAAAACTTAATCATGTATACAAACTCAAAAAAGGCTCTTTATGGTCTTAAACAAGCACCCAAAGCTTGGTATGATAGACTCAAAGCTTTTCTCCTCGATCATGAGTACACCATGGGATTGGTAGATAACACTCTATTTACCAAGAAAAGAAAGTCACATATCATTATCGTCCAAATATACGTGGATGGCATCATTTTCGAATCGACTTGTCAAGAGCTTTGCGACGATCTCTCTCAAATCATGCACGATGAGTTCTAAATGATCATGATGGGTGAATTGAATTTTTTTCTTGGTTTACAAATTACACAACTAGAATATGGCATCTTTTTCAACCAATCTAAATATATTAAAGAAATGCTTAAGAAATTCGATCTAGAAGGCTCTAAACCTATCAAAACACCTATGTCATCCGAAACCAAACCACCTGGGATGAAGACATGGAATCCATTGACAACAAAAAATATCGTAGCATGATTGGGAGTTTACTCTATCTTACGTCTAGTCGGTCAGACATCATGTTTAGTGTTTGTCTTTGCGCCCATTTTCAAGAAGATCTCAAATCATCTTATCTAGAAGCCGTCAAAAGGACTTTAAGATACATTAAAGGTACAACACACTTAGGATTATGGTATCCCAGAGGAGCAGGAGTAGAAATCATAGTTTACGCTGATTCCGACCATACAGTTAGGTACATTAGTGATCCAATCATACCTCTATACTGAGTCTCATTTACAGCTTTGCCATTGAGATAATGTCCTAAGTTATTAGGGGGTACCATTGGAGTTTTCACTGATGAACCATTTATGTTATATTTCTTCAGTAGATCTTTGACATAGTTTTTATGGTTGATGGAAATTCCTCTTTCAGATTGTTTGATTTGAAAGTCAAGGAAATAGGTGAGAATACCCATCATGCTCATCTCATACATTAAGTCATAAGCTTAACAAACTGTTTGCAAAGCTTTGTGCTTGTTGACCTAAAGATGATATCATCAACATAGATCTAAACCAAGATAACATCAGTTTTGGTTTTGTAGATAAATAGTGTGTTGTTTATCTTTCCTCTCACAAACTTATGCTCAGTAAGGAAGGTTGAAAGTTTCATACCATGCTCTTGGAGCCTGTTTAAGTCCATAGAGGGATTTGTATAGTTTGCAAATATGGTTTAGAAATTCACTGCTCTCAAAACCTAGAGGTTGTTAAACATAAAATTCTTCTTTTAGTTTACCATTTAGGAATGCACTTGTGACATCCATTTGATAAACTATGAAGTTCATGTAAGTGGCAAATGTAAGAAAGATCCTGATTGCTTTAAGTCTTGCAACTGGAGCAAATGTTTCATCATAGTCTATGCCTTCTTCTTACATATATCCTTGAGCTACAAGTCTTGCCTTGATTTTGGATGACGATATTAGTTTCATCCCTTTTGTTTCTGAAAATCCACTTAGAGCCATTTATGGTTTTTCCATAAGGTGTAGGAACAAGTATCTAGACTTTATTTTTAGCAAATTGGCTCAGTTCCTTTTGCATGACATCGACCTATCCAGGATGGTTAAGTGCTTCAGAGACCTTTTTGGGCTCTGCATCAGACTGAAAATCTACAAATAGACAATGATGAGCTGAAGCAACACTTAGTTCCTTAGCCATTACCCTTGTGATCATTCCATCTCATGGATTACCCACAATGTTAATCAGCTCAATATGTTTGTCTCTAAACCATCTGTCTTGAGGAGCTAGAGTGGTTAAGGATGGGGTAGTAGTGGGAGTTTCAGTTTGGATTATTAAAACTGTATTTGATGCTAAAGCATCCTCAGTTGAAGAGGATGGTGGTTCAGTGGCCTGAACATCTTCAGTGTTTGTGAGATTTTCAATGATATTTTCATCATTGGTGTGATTTAAGTGTTCAGCATGATCATCATTTAAGATTTTATCATTTTGAACAGATTGATCATTTTGATCATCTTGATTAGAAGAAGCAACAACTTCAGTGATAATTAGTTCAAGTCTATCATAGGGTTCTATGAACTAAACAACATTACTATCAATTTGATACCTTTGAGAAGGTTAAAAATAATGAAGATATTCATCAGCTGTTAAACAATATCCCTATGTTTTATCATCACATTATTTCTTTTTTCCTTAACAAAATTAAGATCTACACATAAATAATCAATAAAGGATTTTTTTTCATCATTATCTTCCATTTCAAGAAGAGTGTGTACCTTTCTGATGGAGATCTTAACCTATTCACCATTTCTGGCACTTTCTTTTCAAACAACACCACTTTCATCATCAACAAGTGCCATGAGCACCTTTACCTAAACCATTTCGTTGTCATCTGATGACACTTCTTCTTCATCTTATTCATATGCTTCAACAACCAGACCTTGGTTTCTAACTTGAGTAGATTTGGAAGTTGAAGCACCTGAACTGAGGAGGGATAGTGCCTTGACTTTATTGTATTTTGCTTCAAAGTATTTGTTAGGCCTCAGTTCAGGTTTGTGTTATTGAGAGGAAGTGATGAACTTTGGTTGGGGTTTATTTTGGAAAGGTGATGAGTATGAAGGAACTAAGGTTGTTGAGAACCAATCTTTTGTAAAAATGTCCAGTTTTACCACACTTGAAACACTCAATCTCGTTAGTTGTATTTGCACCATTGAACTTTGAGTACCCTTTTTTAAGAACCTTTTAGATTTGGCTAAAAGAGTTCTTTCATGAAATTCTAGTTCTAGGTCATTCATGTACTACTTCTTGTATCCTCTTCATCATCATACTATCTTGAAAGTCTTGGACAACAGAGTTTGAGAAGAATGCAGTAGACAGAGGTGTGGTAGTAGATAAATATTTTTCCTTTTCAGTGTCATAAATATTGTCACTCAAGCTTTCTTTATACTTGAGTTTACCAAATAGAGAAGCAAGCTCATAATCCCTAACATGGTTAGCATTTATAAGAGTTCGGCAGAAACTTAGCCACTTCTTTGATAACCCACTGATGAAACCATTATTTATTTCCAGCTTTGAAAGTTTTATACCATCATTTACTAGTTCATTCATCAAAGCTTTGTATCTGGTGAAAGTTTGTGTGAGATTTTCACCTTCCTTGAATCTGATGATGTTATAACACAACTTAAGGTCCATGACCCTATTTTCTTTCACATCAAAGGGGTCCTTATGATATAGTATCAGATATTCCTAGGTAGATTTTTTAGTTTCACAATTGATAACTGTTGATCCTACTTAAATGGATCTTTAATTCCTTAGCTTGTGTAAGGTTTAGTTATGCAAGATAAATCCTACACAACTATGATAGAAACTTTGTTTGATAATACTAAAGATTATGTGGAATCTAATCTTTAATATAAGAAGAATTCTTCAATGAAACAGTAATACTAATGAACACACAGATTAACAAACAAAAAGCTTTAATATATTAATACGAATACTCTAACTAGTATTAGGGTTACAAAACCTTGAAGCTATAACGATATCAAAACAAAAGATTTCTAGATATCTAACTTTATGCCCTAGGACCTCCTTTTATACACCAAGGAGTCCTAACCGGCTTACAATATTTTCCTAAGTTATCATGATCTTCTAAACAAATAACTTATACGCATATTTTACAAAAATATCTCATACATATCTCATAAGCAATCTTTATATTTTCTCTGAGCAGTCTTTATCCATCCCTTGACAGTAGAAACTCTTTCAGCAGTCTTAATCTTTCAGCAGTTGTAACTTTGTACTAGCAGCATTAACTCTGAACACTAGCAGTAGTAACTTATACATCAACAACATTAACTTAGTAGCAGTAACTTCAAGATCATTATGAAGTCTTTTAATCCCAACAATCCTCCCCTAAACTTGATATTCTCTTCCAAAATCATCAAGTTTCATTCAAATCTTCATCAATCACCAGGAGGATGCTTCCAAACACTTAATTGATTCTTGAGTTGTTTTGTGATGAGCTTAAGAAGTTGATAACACATTTCATTCAAATGATCAGCTTGAAGCTTCTTGTTCAGCATGTCTGTGATTGTAGCAGGTGTAAGAGGATACCTTTTCTCTACCAGCATAAAGATATGCATAGATTGCAACCTCATAAAGTGTACTCTATAGGAATCAAATAATTTCCAAATCAACACTTTCTGTCCTTGTAGATTCCTTCACACTGTATCTTCTATATGATGTTCAAACATTATCTTTAGGTCACCCTATAGCACTCTCTTATAGCCCTCTTCTAGCCTTGTTGTTCCATGCTTAGCTTTTACCAATTTCCACAGAGTTTCCAAATCTTCCCCGTCAAAACTTCTAAGCATCTGAATAAAGGCTGAGTACCTCTTTGAACTTCCATCGGCTCTTATAATTTGAAAGTAGATGATCTTTCCTTATTTAATGATCTTGTAGTCAACAATACTTGGAAGCTTAGTAGCTAAAGGTATAACATCAATTGCTACTTTCTCTTTATCTAGAACAATTTCCATTAGACTTTAAAGCTCTGCTGTATCTTTATCATCATCTACTTTTTTCTTCTTTGCCTTCTCATGCTCTAGCTCATCTCTTGCTCTCTTTAAACTGCTTTCTTCTCTTGTCTCACTGCCTTATGCTCTTATTTCACCACCTTCCACCAACTCTGTATCCATATCTACAAATGTGTTTACCCTTTCCATAACATTGTTAAACAATTCTTGAATATTTGCAAAGGATGTGTTCTTTAAGTCTTTAGGCTTCCATCCTGCCATATTCTTTAGGTAAGTACACATGATACTCTTTTGTTGAGCTTTTGTTGGTGGTCTATTTCTCTTCTCTTATGCTCTTTTTGCAGCAAAGTGTTTCTTTCTTTTCTCTAACAGCTCACAAAACAATCTTGCCTTTTCAGCATCAGTCAATCCTTCTTGTTCTTAAGCTTGTAGTCTTTCAGCTAATAACTGATCAGCCTCAATCTTTGCTTGAATGTCATTCCATTCTTTAGTCAAAGCAACATTGGCTTCATCTTTTTCCCTTGCAAGCCTCTCTTCCTCGTCAAATTCAGCTTGTAGTCTTATAGCCTCTTGTTCATCAAAGCTGATTTGATCTTTCTTCTTCATCTTCAAAGGTTCTTCAACCATTATACCTTTACCCTTGTCCTTTGAAGGAATTGTTGTTGTTGTTGTTGTTCTTGTTTCACTTGGCTCTTGTTCATGAATAACAAGCCTTTTAGCTTTGGGTCTTGCACTCTTCAACTCTACTAGTGTTTGAGCCAATATAAGTTCAATAGTAGTTATTGTAGCAGTACTAACTTCAACATTAGCAGTAGTAACTACTTCACCAGCAGTAGTAACTGGATCAGCAGTACTAACTTCCTTTTTAGCCATATCATGTCCTGCAAACACTTCTTCATCATTAAGAACACATGTATCAAACATCATATCATCATCATGCATCCCTTGTGTTTCATCAACCAATGTAATTTATGCATCAACATTAATATCATCAATTTTCCTCCCCTGTTTGGATGCATCCTCCTGATCACCTAAACTAGCTTCATTAGAGGAAATCACTCTTGCAGATCTACCAACCTGGTATAAACTTTGAAGCTTATGAGTTCTTGACCCCCTTTCTTCTCTAACCTCTTGACTCTCATCTTTAAACTTGTAATCTCCTAAGCTTGAGCAGTCTTTGTGTTCTCCAAGTCAAGGACTCTTTGTTACAAGTTGGTACAAAAATCCATCAATTCCTTAAGTTGCATACTAGGTTCCTCAGTGACAGCCTCATCTGCTACATTTGTAGGATCACTAGGCTGAGGCACCTCAGTGTCCTTTCTCTTAGGCCTCCTAGATTTTTCTTTCTTTTAGGGTTAAGATGATAAAGGTTTAGTAATGATGAGTGTGTGATGAGGATCAGTTGG
>BQNB010133205.1:0-18503 GCA_026074375.1 Tanacetum coccineum
TAAACACTTACGAACATCCTATGAGCAACACACATGTATGAAGTTATATGATGCTTCACGTAAGTAAAAGTTTAACTTTTCCTAAAAAACAAGCCCGGTGCAACGCACGGGTATGAACGCCTCGTCTTATTATAAATATACACATTAGGCGTCAAATCCACTGTGGTTTTGACAGTGGGTCACCTGCTACAGTAACGGGCTCTTATTTTGGGTCAGCCTGATTTTAGTTTTTTTTTTTTTAATTATTTTTTTTAAATTTGTATGCACAAAGTAGGAGAGAAAAAAAATATTACAAAAGTTTCGATTTATTCAGATAAAAAAAATACCCGCAAAAACATCTTCGATACCTAATAACTTTAAAATAATCGATATGGTCACAAACGTACAACTCATTATATTAAAAAAAAACCCATATAGCAAAAAAAAACACTTTAAACATGAGGCCCAACACATAAGCCATATAAAAAAATTATTACTAATATACACATTTGTCGACAAATTCGCATAAAATGTGGCCCAAAATCTGGCCTAAAGTAAAAAAAAAAAAAATACAAAACGGTCCCTCAACTTTTAACTATTTACGATTTTCTTACAAAAAAAATCCCGTAAAAAAATTAACAAAAAAAACACGTCAAGTTTTTATTGTTCGCAACTTTTTTACATTCATCGGCACAAATAAAAAGATATCGAACCGTCCCAAAAAAAGAAAATATTCGGGAAAAAAATAACCCGTCCCAACGCAATTTTTTTTCCCCGAATCATACAAAAAAAGGAAATATCCGGGAAAAAATTAGCCAAAAAAACCCAAAAATAGCCTAAAATCTTACCCAAAGTAAAAAAAAATACAAAACGGACCCTCGCCTTTTAACTATTTACGATTTTCTTACACAAAAAAATTCCCGTAAAAAAATTTAACAAACCTCCCAAAAAAGAAAATATTCAGTAAAATATTAGCCCGTCCAACCAATTTTTTTTCCCGCGAATCATACAAAAAAGCAAAGATTAAAAATTAGCCCCGCCATAACGAATCGCCCAAAAAAACCCCCGAAACGTAAAAAAAATTATTCGGGAAAACATTCGGCGCAACGCGCGGGTTCTTTTGCTTGTATTACACATTGAGTGACAAATCCACTGTCGTTTTAACAGTGGGCCACATTGCTACAGTAACGGGCTCCCATTTTGGGCCAGCCCGATTTTGTTTTTTTTTTAAATTATTTTGTTTTTGTTTTTTTTTAAATTTGTATGCACAAAGTAGGAGGAAAACAAAATATTTCAAAAGTTTCGATTTATTCAGATAAAAAAAATATCCGCGGAAACATCTTCGATACCTAATAACTTTAAAATAATTGATATGGTCACAAACGTACAACCCATTATATTAAAAAAAACCCATATAGCAAAAAAAAACAACACTTTAAACATGAGGCCCGAACACAAAGCCATATAAAAAAAATTATTACTAATATACACATTTGTCGACAAACTAGCCTAAAATTCTCATAACATGTGGCCCAAAATCTGGCCCAAAGTAAAAAAAAAAACTAGCCCAAAATTAGCCTGAAATCTGGCCCAAAGTAAAAAAAACAAAAACAAAACGGTCTCTCAACCTTTAACTATTTACGATTTTCTTACACAAAAAATCCCGTAAAAAATTAACAAAAAACCACGTCAAGTTTTTATTGTTCACAACTTTTTTACATTCATCGGCCCAAAAAAAAGATATCGAACCGTCCCAAAAAAAGAAAATATTAGGGAAAAAATTAACCCGTCCCAACGCAAAAAAAAATTCCCGAATCGTACAAAAAAAGAAAATATCCGGGAAAAAATTAGCAAAAAAAAAAAAAACCAAAAATAGCCTAAAATCTGGTTCAAAGTAAAAAAAATATACAAAACGGACTCTCATCTATTAACTATTACGATTTTCTTACAAAAAAATTCCCGTAAACAATACAAAACCGTCCAAAAAAGAAAATATTCGGGAAAAAATGAGCCCGTCCCAATGCAAAATTTTTTTCTCCGAATCATACAAAAAAAAAAATAAAAAAATATAGCCCCGCCCTAGAGATTACTTTTCAAACGACACATTTAGAGGTCGTTCTCTTGTATCTAGCGCTGTGTATTATGAAGTAACGCCCTCGGACACATTTCCGCTGTGACATATTTTTGGGGGTGTTACACCTGCTTTCTTAGGTAGAATAATAAAATCAATTAAACGATTAGAGGCACAAATCATTCTTTGGATCGACGGCCGTACTTACCAATCACTACATTATACATGATATGGTACACTGCTCTTTAGTGCGTAGGAATAGTCGAGGTAGTTAGGGTTTTATAAATGTAAAACCTGACGTAGTTTTATTTAAAAGAAATTACACATCAAGAATGACTCGTTTTTACCAAGATAACAAGTTTTAGTGTACTAACATGGAATTTCTTTACTCTAATGCATTCAAGGATGTACTCTAACACAACCAAAACACAAACCCATTAACTTTTTCATGTTCTTCCCTAAAACCTAAATTCTCGAACATAGAATAAAGCATAAAACAATCATTTGTTAACCCTGTTTATAATTGTTATAATCGAGTGTTCTACAACCCTTACCCATTAAAACCCCTCTATCTATTTTGGATTTGGACCATTTTTGAATTCAAAGAACCCTAGACTAATTTCTAGGTTTTTCGAGATCAAAACAGTGTTAATGACTAATTTCTTTTGATTACTAGGTGTTTACGATGTGGAGAACATATTAGTAGTTTACCTTAATGCTTAATGATCATGTTTTGATGATCTTTGAGCAATTTTGAGTTCTAACAATGAAGGAGGGAAAAAATGGATGTGTTTGTGTTTGTGTGTGATAACAGACGTGGGGAGGGGGTGTGTTTGTGTTTAAAACTTTTCAAGTTTGGCACAAATGCCCCCTCAAGTGTATAACCTTTTGCATTTTTCTTAAATAACTTTCTTAAGGTTTTTCTAGTTAGACTTTTGACAGTTTTGGTCCGTAAAGTTTTAATAAACTAGACTAAGCCTTAAGATTTGCTATTAAGTTCCTAAAGGCAAAAACACATAACATATTAAGCACAACAAAGTTAAATTAATTAACTTCTCGATAAATATTATTCCGTTATTGTTTAAAAGCCTTTTTCCGTTTATTACTTGATGATTTTAAAGAAGATTATTGACATTTTCTACCCCTCAAACAATGACCCATTTTCTATTTAAAGAGCTGTAGTCATTGTTTGAGTGGTCAAATGCCTTGAAAAATCATTTTCTGATGAATTACTGAGATGATTGTTTTGTTTCAAAAATCAACATCATAAAAATAAGATTTCTCTTATTTTGACAAATAAATGCACTGACACATACATTCATTTATAAAAAGGATGCACGGGTTGTGTTGCAAAGTAAACACAAGCCTATGAATGAATATGAAGTAATTCATTCTCGAGAAAAATTAATTTCCCGTTGTGAGGTCAAGTTTTCTTTTTGTCGTAATCCTTGCCTTTAAATTGAAGACCGGGTTGCTATCTGAAATAATAGCAAGCCATTTGACATGTTTTAAAACATTTTGAACTTCTGCTCGAACTTCATTTACAGCCTCTTATCAATATTGAATGACATTTCTAAGGGCGTAAATGTTATCGATTTTCTGAAGACATGTCATGAAAACCTATTTTGTATTTTCTAATTTTTTTAATTTTGTATTTTCTTTTCTGGTTTTATAGTTTTATATTTTTTTTGAAAAATTTATATAAAATGAAAAATCTTTTTGGGTTATTATGTTTTCATATATACATATAATACACAGTATATACCACAAGTTGCCACCATTACTCGTCCTCTTTATCTGTCAGACGTTTTAGCATTTTCGAAGACATGCTTCTCATACCAAGCTTTTTGATCAAGAAGATGAATCTTTCTCATGGCCAGGGTTTCGTGAAGATGTCAGCCAGTTGATATTCAATCCGAACAAAGTATAGTTCCACTATTCCATTCTCTACTTGCTCCTTTATAAAATGGTAGCGTACATCGATGTGCTTGGGAACGTTGTTGCAGCATAGAGCAATAGCACTTTTGTTGTCGCAGTACATAGGTATCTCATTGAATTTAAACCCATAGTATGTTAGATGTGATCTTATCCAATTGATTTGAACACAATACCCAGATAAGGCAATATATTCAGCCTCTGTACACGAGATTGCACTGCTCTTTTGCTTCTTGGAAGACCAGCTAACAAGTTTATCACCTAAGAATTGAGCGCTTCCTAATGTACTACGTCTAGTGTCCTGACACCAGCATGATCTGCATCTGAATATGATGTTAGAGAAATACCAATATCCTTTTAATACCAAAGACCCATGTTAATGGTTCCCTTTAGGTATCGAAAGATCTACTCAACTGTATTTAAGTGCTTTTCGGCAGGCTTTGCCTGATACCAGGCACGTAAGCAGACTGCATAAATAAGGTCGGGTCTACTGGATGTCAGATACACGAGGGATCTAATCATGCCAAGGTAAAGTGTAACATCAACTGGTGTCCCCTGTAGATTTGCATCCAGTTTATTATTTTATACCATATGTGTGTCTACAAAATAACTAGTTAGCATGCCATATTTTTTAATAATTTTAGAAGCATATTTTGATTGGTTAATGAAGATGCCTATGGGACATTGAGAAATTTGTAATCCTAAAAAGAATGACATCTGCCCCATCATTGACATCTTGAACTTAGTGGTCATAAGATTAGCAAACTCATCACACATAGCAGTATTAGTTGATCCAAATATTATATCGTTGACATAAATTTGTACCAGTAATAAGTCGTTTCATGCTTTCTTTGTGAAGAGTGTTGGATCGATGATGATGTGTCATTTTATACACTTTTTCGGGGTCGTTTAACTCCTAAAATTGTGCATTTATGCCCAAAATAGGTACTTAATCGTTCCTTTTCAGGTATTTCTCATTTGGAAGGCATTTGGATGAATTACACATAACTTAGGCTCATTTGGAGAAGAAACAAACGAGATTAAGAACCAACACCGAGACTCTTGAATAGTTGTGCTCACAGAGCCTGGAGACGGCGTCACAAGCTATACACGACGCTGTCACAACTCTTCAAGTGACGGAGTCACAATTTTCATGACGGCGTCAGCCCGCACCGACTCAAACGCAGATCTAGAAGATTCATCTTACGATGGCGTCACGACTAAAATGCCACGTCGTCACGTCGTTTTTCCTATATGTACAAACCTGAATTTAGGGTTTTAAGTGTGTAACTTTAGAAAAAAAAGAGGGTACGAACCCTAGTTCATTTAGCAGCTATAGGAGACGATTTTAGGGCCTAAAAACCCTATTGTACCTCTTCTAATTAGTGTTTTAATCAAGTAAGGTTTACTTAATCATTCAATATGTTTATGTGTTGTTTGATTTATTGTCCTTGCTTTATCTTTAACATGCTTGGCTAAACCTCCTATTGTGTTTATTTATGATTGTATGAAACTTAGAATATAGATCTTAGTGGTGTTGCTTCTTGTGATGGATGTGCACATTAGGTCTTAGAAAACCAGCTTTTGTCTGTATCGCTATTGATATGTCTAGGAAAACGTGATTGTGTAGAAAGGATACCATCGGGTAATAGTATTCATACTACCTTGACCCCTAATATGGTTGATCCACTCTTAATATATTTCACATGCACTTAGTGTACTCTTAGGGGCCGTGTAATAGTCTTTATACTACCTTGCATGTGCGTTGCTCTAGCGGCATACTAAGTAGACGGCGGGTTCGTGTAATTCGTTCATGCTTTAGGAAATAGTTACACCGATCATCACAAGGGTGACAAGGCAACAACACTAGGAGAAGCAATCTAGAGAGTAATACATGATTAAATAAACACAATCTTTTATCTTATTGTTATCACCATTAGTTTAGATTATTATTTAGTTTAATAGCTAAAACCAACCATCTCTCCAATTATATGATTTACTTGCTTTCAATAAAATATAAAAATACAAAAATAATCTTCTCTTAACCCTTAAAATTCTATTAGACCGTGATCAAGCCTTCCCAACTTATTCCTCGAGTGAACGATAAACAACCCCGAGTCTTGCCTATACTACACTACAACAATTAGGTGCACTGCCTAGGGAGTTGTAAAACTTCTCGTGTAGAAGTCCTACGACGATCGCACATTAAATTTTTGGTGTCGCCGCCTAGGGAATAGTTAGGTTCTGATAATAGTTTTACTTAGTTCTACTCGCTTGAATCCTTTCAAGTGGGATTTTAATTCTGCATATTAGCTTTCTCGTAGTCTATCTTTTCTTTGTGCCCTTTGTTTTGTAAATCACTCTTTCGTTCACCATCATGATGTATGAAAGACCACCAACCACACCCTTTCAAAACCCCTCATAAAACACAACCTTCCCATTCCTAAGATATACCTTGGTGTTCCAACAACATCAAGATGAACCTATCTACGATGCGTAGACTCATTTCAAAAACTTAATCAAAAGAGTCCCTCATCATATCGATTTAAGGTCCCTTACTTAATTCTTTTATGATCATGTTGACGACTAAACCCGAATGGACTTTGACTTTGTAGCAGACGGGGACCTTACGGAATTAAGTGGTAAAAAAGCATGGGAAGCCATAGAAAATTTTACCCGAGGCCAAAAAGAATGGAACAACCCACCAAACATTATTTCTGAACAAGAAGTAGCAAATTTGAAGGCTCAAGCAAAAAGATTGTTTAGAAATAAGGATGTTTGGGTTGAGATGCATAGAGGTATAGCATAGGATAAGGTGGAAAATTCGGACCCATAAAGCACCCTACAAGTCCTCCCATCATTTAAGGAATACACACCGCATGTGACTTTCTCGGAAGTAGTAGAAGAGACTTTAGGAACCCCGATAGAGGTAGAACCTTTGGACGAAACACAACTAGAGAATTTAGGCTCGAATACTTGTAATCATGACATTCCTCTTAGTTCTAGGGAAGTTCTAAGTTTTGATAAAATGAAGCCTCAACCACAACCCTTACCAAATTGTCCACCTTTAGATATAAGTCTAGGAGATAAAAAAGGCCTCTAACCACCCATCAAACCACATAGTCCGGATAGTTTTAGGATGAAGGTAGTAGACAATTTGACCATTCATACACCATCTTCATCTCTCGTGGCGTCTTCCCACCCTAACGATACGTATTGCTATTATCGCCCATGCATCGATGACCCTAAGAGATATTAAGGATTTAAACCGGGTTTATTAGGACAAAGTGGATCCTTAGGTGTTGATTTTTCAAATTTAGAGATGATAGAAAATTATTGGGAATTAGAATCTAAGGAAGCTTATTTCCTAGGAAGAGGACTTAATTCACCCGTTTGGCCAAAAGAAATAAAAAAAGGAAGGATTAAAGAAATACACCATTTAGAGCATATAATTCAACGACTAATTTTTCAGCATATGGCTCCTTCTGACCACAATGGTGTGTACCGTTACTATCACCCGCACTTGAACTCAAGTGTAGGGGAACCCTCCTCTTTATCTATTAAATAAGGGTAGAGTCAGGCTCGTGACTCGAACAAAAACAAGCGCTTTTTGGGAGGCAACCTAATATTTACTTTTCCCGCAAATTAGGAGTGTCGTGTGTGTTTTAATTCTTTATAGTTTGTTTTATTATGTTTGAACTATCTTGTAGTCATGTTTTGTTTGTCTTTAACATCGTCTTAATTTCAATCAAATGTATTTTGCAAATAATAAGTGTAGGAGAATTTATCCAATTTTTAGAACCAAGTTCAAACATGTTAAATAAATTGTTTAGATTAATTCGTGTCAGTTTCGAGTCATATGAGTAAATTGTTAAATCTCAGGTTTTATGCAGCCACTTGTACAGGAATTAACTTATGGAATCAAGTGCAGGAAATTTTTAATCAAAAACAAAAAAAATTGGTTTTCACAGACGGTGGAGACGGCGTCACGATTAACACGCGACGCGGTCACCACGTCACCTGTGACGAGGTCACACAAACCCTGACGGCGTCAAACGCCTAGGTCAAGAAAACTTAAAGTTTTTAATTATTTTTATAAATCTTGCATAACATTTAATATATGTATTCTTCTGTTATAAACCTGCAAAAAACCTAATGAGTTTAATAATTCTCTCATCCTCACATTGTATATTGGTAAATCACATATTTTATGCTTGATATAGTTGTCTTTGTCTTTGATTACAGGTTATATTTGATGAGAAGAAGCTTGGAAGTTCTGAGGAAGTTTTATTGGATGATTCTCGAAGGACGATTTAACCAATTATCGCATGTTTCTTCTCCATTATTGAGTAAACCAGGGGAGTACTAGTTTCTTTTCCTTTTTTTCTTTTTCCTTTATTCGTTTCAACGGGTACTTCTAGAGAACATTGGGGACAATGTTCAACTTAAGTGTAGGGGGGAAATAAGCCTTAGAAACTATTCTTTCATTTTCCATTTGCTTTGTCCTTAAAATGATGGGTAATATATTTAAACATAGCATAAGAGTTAATTTTTACCCAAATTTAAAATTTTTATGACACATACCGACGAAAACCAAGTATTATTAGCGTCTCATGGATAGGAATTTATATTACTAGCACAAAAACCCTCAAAATTCCACCCACACAATGTAAGGTTCGCCCTTAGATATTATACCTTTAGCTTGTTCGAGTTAAGGAGTGAGCAATCATGTGTGTCTATTCCGTCGTTACGGATGTTTATGCGTGGTTTTGTCTCCTTTTCAGGAACATTGGTATCGATTATTTTAGGATTATGAGAGTGTGCCGGTAGCATATTAAATTCTAGAACTTATTTTTGTGATGCATCCCGAGACCGCATAGTAAGTATTAGGATTTGCTTGATAAAAGGCATTAGGATTAACCCATGTTTTAAACCTGTAATTATTATGATGGTCACACCAATCATATAACTATCCCATACCCTTGCCATGCACTCACCTTTAGCGCATGATACCTTTAGTACAACCCTCCGAGCCTATCCTTTTTCACGGTTCTCGTAATTTTATGGTTAATCCAGACTATTAATGAAGAAAATTGTCACCCTTGAACCAATCGTTACACCCAAAAAGCCTTAGCCTACCTTATATGTACTCGCTTTTAGTACATTATTGTGATAACCCAAGTTAATTATTTGAGTACACGGCTGCTAAGTCCTTATCCTTGTAAATATAGTTTTGGGGCGATTGGGATTCATGGTAGTATTTATTTCACTGAAGAATGGGAAAGAAAATTTAAGTCAATACCCCCATATGTTTGTCAAATGATCTCCATAAGCGGGTCATTAGTTAGATTGTAAATATCGAGCATGTAAAAGCTTAAGTGTAGGGGTACGTGTTATAAACCTCATGTGATGTATTATGTTATTAAAAAAATGAGAAAAGTAAATGAAAGAGATTGATGTAGAGTTGTGTAGAGTTTGTATATCTTCGTCCGAGTCTTGGCTTAGCAACCAACCCAGCGTGTATTCGTGTAAATAATTAGCTAACCCTTCTACCCTAAATTCACCCAAAGTCATCACCTAAATGTATCCCATCTGTTTCTGTTTCCATTATATGTTATCTTACACCTACACCCCACAACCCTTTATAAAGACCTCTTAGACAGTAATGAATAATACTTGCACCTAGCGGTGGAGGTTTGATCCTTTACCAAGCATATGGTAATTTATATGCCATGACAGGTAATGAGTATGATTTTATGTTTCCCCCATATGTTATAATTCATTATACACCTGAGTGAAATAGAGAATCCCAAACACTTATGTGAGTTGCTAGTATACACTTTCTGTGCTTTTAATTACGAGGTCTAGAAGGTTGTGTTGTAGAATATTTTTAAAGAGTATGTAAAATGACCCCTCATACTGTTATTGTCTAGATAGAAAATCCCATTTGCTTGAGGATAAGCAAATCCCAAGTGTAGAGGTATTTGATGAGGTGTCATTTTATATACTTTTTCGGGGTCGTTTAACCCCCAAAATCATGCATTTATGCCCAAAATAGGTACTTAATCATTCCTTTTCAGGTATTTCTCATTTGGAAGGCATTTGGATGAATTACACTTGACTTGGGCTCATTTAGAGAAGAAACGGATGAGATTACGAACCAACACCAAGACTCTTGAAGATTTGTGCTCATAGAGCCTGAAGACGGCGTCACAAGCTATACACGACACCGTCACAACTCATCAAGTGACGACGTCATAATTTTCATGACGGCGTCAACCTGCACCTACTCAAACGTAGATCTAGGAGATTCATCTTACGACGGCGTCATGACTAAAATGCAATGCCGTCGTGTCATTTTTCCTATATATACAAACCCGAATTTAGGGTTTAAATGTGTAACTTTAGGTTAAAAATAGGGTATGAACCCTAGTTCGTTTAGCAGCTGTAGGAGACGATTTTTGGGCATAAAAACCCTATTGTACCTCTTCTAATTCATGTTTAAATCAAGTAAGGTTTACTTAATCATTCAATATGTCTATGTGTTGTTTGATTTATTGTTCTTTCTTTATCTTTAAGATGCTTGGCTAAACCTCCTATTGTGTTTATTTATGATTCTATAAAACCTAGAATGTAGATCTTAGTGGTGTTGCTTCTTGTGATGGATGTGCACGTTAGGTCTTAAAAAACCAACTTTTATCTGTATCATTGTTCATATGTCTAGGGAAACATAATTGTGTAGAAAGGATACCATCGGGTAATAGTCTTCATACTACCTTTCCCCCTAATATGGTTGATCTACTCTTAATATATTTCACATGCACTTAGTGTACTCCTAGGGGCCGTGTAATAGTTTTCATACTACCTTGGATGTGCGTTGCTCTAGCGGCATACTAAGTAGACAGCGGGTTCGTGTAATTCGTTCATGCTTTAAGAAATAGTTACACAGATCATCACAAGGGTGACAATGCAACAACAATGGAGAAGTAATCTAGGGAGTAATACATGATTAAATAAACACAATATTTTATCTTATTGTTATCACCATTAGTTTAGATTATTATTTAGTTTAATAGCTAAAACCAACCAACTCTCCAATTATATGATTTACTTGCTTTTAATAAAATATAAAAATACAAAAATAATCTTCTCTCAACCCTTAGAATTCTGTTAGACCGTGATCAAGCCTTCCCAACCTATTCCTCGAGTGAACGATAAACAACCCCGAGTCTTGCCTATACTACACTACAACAATTAGGTGCACTGCCTAGGGAGTTGTAAAACTTCTCGTGTAGAAGTCCTACGATGACCACACATCAATCGACTACACCTTTGGAGAAATGTTGTTAGATGAGGAAACTTGACAGCATGTCGTACCATGCACGTGGTGCTTGTTTGAGACCATATGATGACATCAAATAACATTACATTTATACCATCATTTATCCCGAATAAATTATCTACTTTTATATAATTACTATAAGAATCGTTACTTAATTGCTTAAAGTTGTAAATTTCAGTAATTACGAAGTGATTTGTGAAGACATGCTAAAAGGCACACTTTTTGGAGCTTAAACGATAATATTTAATGGTTGCGTATTTCCACTCAATACGCCATATCCACAAAAGAAGATACGGCGTATCAGTGCATGGACTTCACAAGGAAACGCGCATTCTCAATTCCCAATACGGCGTATCCAAGTTCCTTCATACGTCGTATCCAGTTGGATAGACATTTAGAGATTTGGTGAATAAATATAATTTGGGAAGATATATCTAATTGATTATAAACTTAGTGCGCACTCCAAGGAAAACACCCTTATACCCTGTATTGACCTCATTCAATACTGCATATCCAGTTTGTTTCAATCGCTATAAATAAAAGACTCAAAAACGAGTTTTCGGTGTGCAAAATCATATTCTCTATACCATACACATAAAAAACGATTTTCTAAAGAGAAGAAGAGCAGCCAAAGGTCAAGCATCGATCACGATTCCATAGAAGACACCGTGTAATTCCTATACTCTTGTAATCATTTAATTTTTGGTATCATTCGGTAAAACGTTTAGTTTACCTTGGTTATTTGATCACGCTTGTATAATTACAATGATTATGGGCTATACCCTTGGGTATTAGCCATCTTAATGAAGATTTAATGTTTGGTTACTTAATTTCTTAATTTATCATTGAAATTTTAATTATGTTTATCACATGATACTTGTCTATGTGTTTGAATATGCGACCTATCATTCAACTAGGTTTAGTTATGCCTAAAAAGTGAGCTAGATACTGGGATAGCTCTTCATATCGTGTTTTATATTACTGGACCAATAGTATGATAACCAATAATTTGCCCAGGGTTAAGTATTATAAAATATTATAATTTCGTATTTTGAAGTCTTTTGATCTTGTCAGTTTTCCTGATGAAAGCTGAAAAGTTAACTTCAGTTGACTATTTTGCGTAAAACGGTTACGGTTTAACCGGGAGTTTGATGGAGTCTTAAATTTCGAGAGAGAATCACTTTCGATTCGTCTTTCCATTTCGGAGTATTTGGTTGGTATTTTAAGTAATTCTGGGAAGCTTTCCTGTGATTTTCTGAAAATCGTCACGCAGCGCGTACCGACACGACAGTTTATTTGGGAATAAGTTTGAGTGATTTGGAAGTGAGTAATGAGCTTATTTGTTTGATAAATTCATGACTTTGAAAACGTTAGTTTAGAACGTAAATAGTTGGTGTGTGATTTGAAAATTTTCGGAAAAACGGTCATTTTCGTGAAATTCGGTAAAAAGACTGTAACGGTTGTTAGAGTGTAAATTTTGAACAAGACAATTTTGACAAAGCTTATTTTGGGAATTAAAATGTTTTCACACTTGTGAGGATTGTTCGGTTGAGTTTTAAACAAAAATTTGTGTTTTCGGTCCTGACCCGGCCGACAGCGTCTAAATATAATTTTTGTAGCAGATTAAGGTGATATGTGTCGTATAAATAACCTAGATTTATGGAAAAGTGATTTTAAACGCAATGAAATATTAATTAAACTTGGGTAACGTTTTAAATCATCAAACTTTGAGCTTTTAAGTGATCCCGACAGAAAAAGAAGAACCCGAGACCCTTCTAGGATCCAATTTTGGTCAACATAGCCCATAAGGGACAAGATGGCTATTTTCTTGCTAGGTTGTCTCAAACTAGTACCCTTATATTCTTCCACCACCTCAAACTATCATTCATACACTCATTTTGAAATCAAACACAAAAAAATACATTTCTCTTATCTCTCTCTATTTCAGACGAAGCACCAAGGAACAAGAAACATTGAATTTTTGAAGATTACCAAGAACACATAGTTAAAAGATCGATAGTGGGTTGATATTAGATAGACGCGGGTTATAGAAAAAGGTTTTTGGGTCTTTCTTTTGCGTCAAATTCAAACCAAACTTGCCAAACTTGTAAGTTTTCTAAATTTGATTTTAAGTTGTACTTATATGCTTATTATGGTGTCTTAATACTAGTTGTACAGGTTGATCGTCATAAAAATCAATTCTTGAAAGCAAAAATTGTAAAAAATGGGTGTTTGGTTGCGTCGAACTCGAACAAAAGGAACAAGGGTCAAAAGTTTGAATATTTTGGTTGTGGTGGTATTTTTATAATTTTGTCAAAGTATTTTTATAAGCATAGTTTGAGCTTATTTGATTGTTGGGCTTTGGTTGGTTTCGGGAAAAGAAAGAAAAGAAGAGAAAAATATTAGGCTTGGCCCATTTGATTTGTTTTGGCTTATAGGCTTATAGCTTATTTGATTTTGAGCTTATTTAGCTTCGGCTTATTATGTTTCGACTTATAATCAAATTTGGTTTATATTGTTTTGGCTTGTTGTTGACTTATAGCTTATAATGGTTTTTAAGCTTATATTTTGGACTTATATTTTGGCTTCGGGCTTAAAATAATAAAACAGATTATAGAAAATTTAGAAAACATGTTTTGGACTTCTATTGGGCCTTAAGGCCCAATAAGCAAAAACTAGTAGTTAAATACGTTTAAAGTGGATTTTTTAAAAAGTAAAACATGTTTTGTGTAAATATTGAAAGTCGATGGAAGGAAATGCGTTTTGCTAAAGTATTATTGGAATATAGAATTTGGCGTTTAATCGGAAGATTGGTGAGATTTGGAAAAAGTATTTGGACTTGAGAATTTGGGAAAAGTATTTGGACTTGAGAATACAGGAAAAGTGTTAGAATTGAGATTTTTAAAATCTTGGGAAATGTTGTATAAACGAACGGGTTATGCTGGAATTTGGTAAAAATCCCACACTTAGAAAAATATTATGAAAACTTATTTTGTGTCGATTCGGTTAAAGGACGAAACGTGACTTTTAATAAACTTTAAGTGTCGAGATTTAACGATCAAGCGTGGTTATGTTAAAATGACAAGGTTTTATAATTACCTTTTTAGCCGATAAAGAGACGAAAATAATAAAATATTATTATTTTATTATTATAAATATATTTAAGTATATGTATACTTTAACGTTGCGGAGATGTTTATCCGTTTATTTTTTATCTTCGAACTCCCACTTATTTCTCGTCAGATTTTCTTGGATTGTTTGATCGTTTGTCCCGTTTCAACGGTGATCGATGTTTTGGATAAATGATGTTGATGTCACACTTAGCCCAAGTGTTTTGAGTCGTTTTGAGTAATTTACCACACAACCATAATATGAGATAACGGTTTTGGTAAAAGATAACGGTTTTGTTATGAGATAACGGTTTTGGTAAAAGATAACGGTTTTGTTATGAGATAACGGTTTTGGTAAAAGATAACGGTTTTGTTATGAGATAACGGTTTTGGTAAAAGATAACGGTTTTGTTATGAGATAACGGTTTTGGTAAAAGATAACGGTTTTGTTATGATGATAACGCCTAAATTATACATGTTTTCGGCAGCGTTATTAGCATTTATTTGATCATTTCTCGTGAAATTTCAGTACTTAATCAAGTATATTTGCTATTATATGTTCTAGGATAAGGAAAGAGGTTTTTGTAACGGAATTGAGAATCTTGGTGTGAGTAAAGACGAATACTTGTACAATAAGACAACTTTGTACAAACATTAATAAAGTGTCGTAAATGATTAGGTCGTGGTCGGGTACTGCTGTGCGCTTGCGTTGAGATTATTTGTGCATTGAGTTTGAGATTTGTGCAGTTTGCATTATTTGCTATTGAGGTGAGTTCTCGTAGCCCTATTTTTCTACTGTTTTTCCGTTGGGGGAAAATGATACTCAAATGTGTTTTGAACTGTTTTGAAATTGAACTGTGCGAAACGTGGTTTTGTTTTTGGGACAATTATGTGCTTATGATTGCTATGTGAATATATGTGATGTAACTTTACTTGCATGTACTGTGTTTGGCATGCAAGGGTTGTGATTTTACTTGCGTGTACTGTGTTTGGCACGACAAGGGTGATTGGCAAGGATTTGCCATGTCTATTTGTGGTCCTGCCCTAATATAGTGCTCCAGCTGGTAGGCCCTTTAGGTGCGTAAGTGACATATTTTGCTACCTGACTAGCGGGGATGCTAGGGCATGGTGATCGACTAGCGGGTATGCTAGGTCGTGTTTACATGATTAGCGAGGATGCTAAGTCATGGGTGATTCACATATATTCACTATCATATTGCACTATTGTCTATTATTTTGAGATAATGGCACAGCTTTTGGGTTTAAGGTCAAACCTACGAGCTCACCAACATTATTGTTGACATTTTCGAGTATCATTTTCAGTTGTCATTCTAAGGTATTTGAATGAGTTGGAAAAGAGCAAGATGTTTCCCTAGGGGGTTGGGTCAAAGATGGGTTTTGTTTATGTATTGTAGTGTCCTTTAACTTGTATATTTATGTAAACCCAGTGTTCTTTTTTTTTTTGTAAATTGTTAAGCTGGGTGAATCTTGTATCTGTGCGTATGTACGGTATCGTCGCATCCCGTGGAGTCTGGCACTGACGGGGTGTGTCAGATTGGGCTCAAGAGCCGAGGTTTATTGAGATGTAATTTTTTTATAAAATAAAATAAAAATGCAACTATAACCAAAAGTGAAGTCTGTTTTTAGTAAAACCATGAACATGATGAAAGTCAACTAGCCCGAATAGTTCACGATATTTCCTAAATTACGCATAGCCTGATCTACTATGCTTAATTCATGAAGGACTATGAAATGATGGGGTTAGTTTTCTAAAGTTATGTTGGAGGAAGGAAGGGATGTGTGAGTGATGATACCACCTGAAAATGATAGGATGTAAAGTGAGGAGAACACTTGCGAGTGTTGAGTTTGAGATCATTTTGATTTTAGGATTGCATGCCTGCCTTAGTTTTAGTTGTAGTAACGATGCTTAATAATGCTAGGTAAAATTAATTGCGGGTTAGCGAATTGTTGATAGATCTTGTTGGCCTAGTGCTTAATCTTTGTGTTGTGACTGTTGCATTCTTGAGAGTTTTAGTAGAAATGTCGCAGGTAGCGATATGAATTAAGGATATGCTTTTTGTGGATTATATGCTCTATTTGATGACTATAAGTGCCTATTCGGTATCAAACCTGGTCGGTGTTTATTTGTTGTTCGTATCCTTCCGGTTTATTTATTATTATTATTTATAAGGGGTTATATATATGTATTTACGTTTGAAGATACGTTTTAATTTTTCG
Organism: Tanacetum coccineum; assembly: GCA_026074375.1. Lineage (NCBI taxonomy): Eukaryota > Viridiplantae > Streptophyta > Magnoliopsida > Asterales > Asteraceae > Tanacetum > Tanacetum coccineum. Next base: position 16,676 of record BQNB010133205.1, read on the forward strand.
ATACGCCATCATGATTTGTATATGTAAGCATAATGATGTTGTTAATTTGGATAATGATATTTTATGAAACATTTATACCCTTTTTATCGTGTTATCACAGGATGCCTACCCCAGTGTTTGTTGACCCAGATATTTCCACCTAGGTTGACAGAGCCCAGAGCCTTCGAGTGCCCATACCATTTCCTAAGGATCCCTATGAGGCTATTAGGCAAGCTTTTTTAGTAGAGACTGAGACACCTGAGTCACCCCACACTATAGCATCACTGATGTGTGCTTAATAACATAACCTCAGAAAACACTTTTAAACTGACTAAAGACACTAAAATATGGAAAATTATATTACAAATATGTTTTTATTGTATTTTTATGTCTTACAGGTTCTAAGGATTAAAAACGAAGCAAAAACAGGAATTTTCGGGTTCGATTCGATCAAGTTTACTAATTATTCGAGATCAAGACGAAGTCATAAAAATTCCCCGAGCATGCCATTGAAAAGAGCACGAGATTACGAGTCCAACGGTGCCTTCATTGCTTATTGGGCCAGCCCATAATTATTATTATTAGTCCAAGTTAAGCCCAAGTTAATCCTACTTATTTCAATGGTTGCTGTCCAGCCCAATGCAAAGAAATAAATCAGCCCAGCAAATTCAATCTTTGCCCATTTTAGAAGCCACACAACTCGGCCCAACATTGCATGTATAAATCTCGGCCCAACTGATGTGTATGTTTACTTGGCCCAATGCAGGAAGGTAAATTGAGCCTAAGATAAAGTGATATTAGATCAAAGTTTCAGAACACAAAGCTCTGATACCACTTGTTGGTCCCAACTAGATCTTGCAAACCTTGTAAAATGGTTAGTTGTATTGAATAGATTCAAGACAACTATGCTCAGAAACTTTGTTGATACTAAAAGTATGCGGAATCTACTCTTTAGTACTTAGGAGAATATGAATGTAATAGTAAATTGTGATGCAGTAGAATGAACAATGAATATAACAAAAAAGATTCAATATTATTATGATGAATAATATGAGTACTATGTCTAGTACTTGGGTTTACAACCTTGAAGCTATGAATGTGTCTATCGAGATGTGTTTACAACCAAAATCTAGGATCTCTTTTTATACACCAAGGAGTCCTTTACAAGATAACTACAAATCTTCTAAACTTCTATGAGATATCAACATGTCTTCTAAATATATAAGATATACATTAAATCATTCCATACATATCACAAAACACGCTTTTATCTCTTCAACAGTTGTAATCTTCATGCAGCAGTACAAAATCTTCTAGCAGTATTAAGTTCAGTACTGGCAGTACTAACTTTTCTTCTGGCAGTACTAACCTAGTTAGTACTGTTAGTTATATCTTGAGCAGTATTAAGTTCTTGAACTAGAAGTACTAACTTGTGAAGATTTCATGCAGTAGTACAAAATCTTCTAGCAGTATTAAGTTCAGTACTGACAGTACTAACTTTTCTTCTGGCAGTACTAACCTAGTTAGTACTGTTAGTTATATCTTGAGCAGTATTAAGTTCTTGAACTAAAAGTACTATATTTTGAAGATTTATTCCCAACATTAAATTTATATAAGTTAAGGGGCAAGCTAGAGCACAACGTGCTCGATCAAGTCAAAATTTATTCCTTAAAATACAAAACTACGTGTCTAAACACTTATTCTATTTTTGAAAAAAATTAATTTTGGCATAAAATCACATATTTTTGGTGGAAAAACAGGATTACGTGAAGACAAGGCATATGCAAGTAAGATCAAATCGAAAGATCCCCCCTATACTAGACTACACATTGTCCTTAATGTGAGAATG